>RWGY01000009.1:26636354-26877566 GCA_007726485.1 Eragrostis curvula | reverse complement strand
CGTCTTCACGTTTCGGCGGCTGACGCGTCCCCGTGTCGCGGTCTCCTGCCGTCGTCACCTCGACCGAACGCGCCACACACGGGCAGAAATTTCGTCAGAGAGATCGAACGCCGCGTGTTTTCACGATGACATGGAACGGCACTCACTGCACTGCTGGTCGCTGTATAGTAGCACTTACAGCTGCGTGTGGGGGTTGACTGTCGGTGAGCGCGAGCCGCGCGGAGCGGATCTGTGCCGGTGAGGTAGGATCGTGATTCTTGTTTTCCTCCAATTAAGATAATAATTAATTGAAATACTATGTGCATGGACGCACGTCCCGTTGCTTTTTTTTTCTCAAGTTCATCTACTATCTCTCTCGCTCTCTCTCTTTGTCTATGTACTATCTCACATGCAGTGCCGACGTCAAGCTCGCCGTGAAGGACACCGGCGACGAGAGTCCGAGCAGCACGGACAAGTGACCACATCCCGAGATGTAACCATGGCAGCTCGGCCTGCCGCAATCACTTACAGAGGCACCGACGGAGTACGCCCTCGCGCTGTCCGGAGAAGTGCTCTACTACCACGACCTGTCCACTCCTTCCTGCCAAGGTCCCCGCCAGGGGCTAGGCTCACGTCTGCGCCGAGCGACGCAACACCGCCGTCCACGCCGAGCGGCACGATGGCGTCGTCCCGTCCTCCATCTACATCGTCCTCACATCAGCCGGAGAGGCCACGCGCTGCCTGGAGCTAGGAGACCGGTTCGTCGAGAATGGGAAAACTACAAACCTGCCCACAAGAAGATCCGTAGCGAAAGGGGATGGTCTTCATTCCATCCACGGACGCCTTGATTGTGGGGAGGCTAAGGAGCACTTAGCTTACTACTGAGAACGCCCTCGACGTCGTCCTTGCGGCTGGGCTTCCCATGAAGATCGCCATCCACCCATGGCCCAGCCAGTTGTGTGGCCACTCATGGAGACACAATCCATTCCACGCCGCCGGGCTGCTCGCAACTCAAGAGAAGCACAGCGCTGCCACCATCCATCATGCGCAAGGTCTCCATCAACGCCAAACGCCGTCGTCCACGTCCAGCGGCACATTGACGCCGCCCTGCCGTACGTCTACGCCAAGCTCGCTGGTAGCGCAGAGGTCGCCGGCCGGAGCGCGAGGACGACGATGACAGTGTCCATGCCGACAACCATGGAGTCGCCTATCCACATGCATGCTCGGGCAGTCATATACTTGACGCCGCCGCCGCGACGACGTTGCCGATCGCCGGCGACGACGCTAGACACGGAGTCGAAGATGAGGGCAACGTCGACGTCGCCGTCTCGCTGCTGCCACCTACACCGACACCAGCCGCCAACGTGAAGCCGTCCAAGACGCCATAGAGATCGCCGTCAAGTACAAGTTGACGCCGTTGCCCAAGCCGACATCAAGATGCCGTGGAGACGAGGAGCCGGAGTCACCGGGTCCATCGGCGACGAGGCACGCGAGACGTTTCTGAATCCGTCCAAGACTCCAAGCCACGACGCTCCTCCATTGAAGCCTACGCCAACATGACATGGAGATACAACATGCATGCCCAAGGGCGTCACGTGCACGCATGCATGTTACATGCGCATACACATATTGCACACCCATGTGCATACGTGTATCTGTACACAACCAAGATGATGAAGACTCCTGATGAAGTTCTACAACTCGTATCTACACCAAGTTTTCTATTATGCCACTCTCTTCGACGCCACCGCCGAGTCGCCGTATCGGACGAGCCAACAGAACACCGTGCATGTTCCTCTACTACTACTACTATACCACTACATCGAGTCGTACGTGACCCGACGAGGCCGGACGACGAGGGCGGGTGCAGCCGATGCTAAGGCTGCGCTATCAACGGCTCATGGACCGACGAGGCCATGGATGACGCCGACGCCAACATCTACATCACCATCAACACACATACACGGAGAACGCAAAGCGAAGACAGAAGACGACGACCATGCAGCTTAATCAGAGGTGTTCCACGAGTAGGACTCGTGGATGTAATTAACTAGGAGCTTTCCGAGGCCCTAGGAACCAAGAAGACCACATCGCAAGTCAGATCGCCGCCAGCAGGCTACGGAGCGCAAACCTCGGGAAACTGTATTTGTATTATCAAATATGAATAAAGTTGTGTTTCCGTTTATTTTGTGTACTTAGGTACACTGGCACGCCCGCAATTTTCTTTTACATTCCCTAGGACAGTGTTAGGGAGAAATCCACTTTAGTGTGTGATTTTTCTGCATAAACACTGAACAGGCCCTTCACTGACACTGACAGTAACAAGTCCGCGGCTATTTAACCTCACTGCCAAAAACATTATATATCCTCTTTCCTAATCATGCTGCTCCAGCTCCAGGTTTCAGGGAGCTGTTCTGAATTTCTGAAACTAACTCCTGTCGCAAGCAGCTTCCAGTTCCAAGCAGGGATTTGGGCTTTGCTTTGGAAGCAGCAAGCACAAGACATATTGCGGCCCGGAATTGTAGGCATCTGACATGGGCTAGGTCGACGAACGAGAACGCATTTGAGGTGGGAAGCCCTTTTTGCCGCTTCATGGGCCGAAAGCGGTACCTGGACTTCAGACGGACTGAGTTGAGCAGAGATGGACAAAAGCCCATATAATTTGCGCTTATCGCAGCTTAACAGGAACACGAAGCCGGGTTAACCTCAAAAAAAAAAAAAAAAAGGAACAACGAAGCCGGTTTAGCTCGTAACCCCTTCGTCCCGGTGAGCCACTTCGACGTGTCGAACCGCGCCTGTTCATTCATAATCGCGAACGAGAAATTAAGGTTCCTCGGACGCGTCAGCCTCCGCCGCCATTCCCGTCAGTTCGCCGTCCTCCCCGCGACGGAAAAAAACAGCACCGCCGCGATCGCCGAGCGGAGCGGGGACCCGGGACCGAACCCTAGGGCACGCTCGCCTTCGCTGCTCTCACTCCCCATGCCCGCCTCCCCGTCGAGGCCATGACCCTCGCCTCCCTCTCCCGCGCCCTCGCCCGGTCGGCGCGCTCCTCCTTCCGGCCGCCGCGGCAGGTAGGTCTCCGTCCGAGTTCGTCCCCATCGTCGCCATTTCCGGCTTGGATTTTGGTCAGGTGTGACATCCCGGTGTTCCCGTAGGGTTCTCTTCATGAGGGGTATGCCTGGTTGTGCGCGGCGCAGCAGCGGCCACCGATGCCAGGTGGCGATGGCGGCGGATTGGGGTTTGCGCGCAGCTACTTGACATCGGCGCTGGGAAGCCGGACCGCTGCTGCCACCAGCGCGGGGAAGGTCGGGGACTGCAGGTTTTTGCCCGCCAGCTGGCAGTCCCGGCGGCTATTCTCCGATGGTCCCAACAAGAGTGAGCTTTCTATGCGTTTGGGTGCTCACTGGGTCCGCTCATCTTCCGTGTTCATAATGTGGTCTTTTCTGCTCTAGATTATGACAAGTACTATCCGAAGGAGAAGAAGGAGAAGCCGACTGAGGATGAGGATGGTAGTGACAAGTCTGACTCGAAAAGTGAGTAATGGTAATTTAGTTCTTTCAAGTTTTCAGAAGAAGTTAATTGTTTTCTCTATGTTCTGTAAAATGATTTGGATTGTCGAAAGCTTAATCTTCCCTGCACGTTTGTAGCTACTGGGCCTTATTTTATAATAATAACTTATTATAGAAGATTTCTGCACACATGACACAAGTATCATAGTACCTCAACAATCAGACAGGGATCTAGACAGTAAAAAACTATCCACAAGGGTGTTTTACCATAATTATCTGATTGCATAGATATCGGATACTCGGATCTCCTCCCACTAGCACCAGTGGAGAATAAATAGGGAAATAAAATATCCAAAATGAAACAATAGATAGGTATTATGTTTCCTAGGTCGGTTATCTGTGACAAGAGTAAATTTGCTTTCCCAGGGCATGTTTACAATTTGTAGACTTTATTGTAAATGTTTGTGCTTCGTGTGGGAATGCTAGCCACATATTTAACTTACATTTTCTCATTTTCAGAGGATTCCAGTTCAAAATTTAAGTGGAATTTCCAGGAGGATATTGTCAAAAAGTTCCGAGAACTCCTTGTTCCACTAATATTTCTTGGCCTAATGCTGTCATCCTTACCCCGTGGCTCATCTACCCAGGAGGTAATTTCCTTACTGGCAGATCTACAATTAAACTCGCTTAAAAGTTCTACTAGTTTAGTACGTCACTTGTTGTTTAATTATGACTCCACTATCTTGTGTATTAATTTTGATGGGATCAATATTGCAGCCTTCATATGTTCTCATTTATTCCAAACCATTGTTCCTGAAAATGTTAGAGAGTATAGTTCTCAGCTGTTGTATATGCCTATATGCGCTATTTGATATTGGACGTTCAGTTTTATTCAGTGCGGTTTGATGAGAAGTGGATATTGTGACAAGCAGATGTTGTGACTTTTTATTGAGGCATGTTGTCAACAATCTGGCAGGGAAAATGTATCACCTCAGATTTCACATTTTTAGCAATTTGAGACATGTACTGGATGATGATCACTTCGGGATACCTAGTGTCACCACATAGTTGAGCTTGGATATAATGATTGCATCTAGTGATTCTGGGGAGGGCTTTGTAGTTTTATAAACACCACAACGACTCCGCGTTCAATGAGGCAATCCCCGATGTGCAGCAGGTCCTCCATGAGATAAGTGGGGAACCACTGATGGGGATCCTGGCTGGCACAAAACAGATTGTGCCTGGCCTCATGATCTTGTTTTGTTCCATTTGGTTCTTAGGTCTTCTATTCATGTTACCATTGCAAAAATGTAATTGAAGACAAGAAAGGAGTGTGAGTGTATTGTAACCAGACTAGTCTCTATCTCTTAGTATGATAGCGTGAGTATTGCAAAAAATAATTATGATACTATTGTAGGCTAAGGCATATGTACCTCTCTATAATTAAGAATCACAAACTGTTGGCATGTCCTCGTTATGTTATGAATCCAAGCACATCTAGGTGCTTTATATTTCATATCAATGTGGTGGCGCTATGATGGTTAATTTACTTGTATATTTCTTGTTAATCGATCAAGCTGATCAAATTTCAGCAGGCTGCAGTTTCATCCCTGTTTTCATTAGTATAGGAGACATGATATCTATTTTCTTAATCCATTATCAGGATCATTTACTTCTAACTCTTGCAGATAAGCTTTCTAGAATTCAAGAACAAGTTATTGGAACCAGGGTTAGTTGACCATATTGTTGTTTCAAACAAAGAAGTTGCTAGAGTTTATGTCAGGAATTCACCCTCAAGCAACCAGAGCCAGGTTGGTGATATCCATATCACCACCAGTCATCTTCCTGGTATAGAGACTCCTAGCAGCTACAAGTATTACTTTAACATTGGAAGTGTTGACTCCTTTGAAGAGAAGTTAGAAGAGGCGCAGAAAGCATTAGGGAGAGATCCACATGATTATGTTCCAGTTACCTATACTTCTGAAGTCAATTGGTTCCGTGAATTGATGGGGTTCGCTCCAACACTTTTCCTTGTTGGACTTGTTTATTTGGCTGTAAAAAGGTTGCGACGTGGAATTAATATTGGAAGTGGTGTTGGGGGAGGAGCTCGCAGTATTTTTAATATTGGAAAAGCTCAAGTCACGAAGATGGACAAGAATTCAAAAAACAAGGTTAGTTGTTTTTATAATGTGTGTTTGTTTGCTATTCCTTCTATTGCCATTTCAAAATTATGTTGTCATAGTGTTATCAGGCATGTGGTTGTTCAGAAACCTTGGTGTGGCTCACCATCATCAAGCAATAACAAAGCTGAAGAATAATTTATACAGTACATATTACACTTTTTTCTTAGTAATTGTTGATTTGTTGTGTGTTGCAGGTGTTCTTTAAGGACGTGGCTGGCTGCGATGAAGCGAAACAAGAAATAATGGAATTTGTGCATTTTCTGAAAAACCCCAAGAAATATGAAGAACTTGGAGCTAAAATACCAAAGGGAGCACTTCTTGTTGGTCCCCCTGGCACAGGAAAAACGCTCCTTGCTAAAGCTACCGCAGGAGAGTCTGATGTGCCCTTCTTGTCTATTTCTGGTTCAGACTTCATGGAGATGTTCGTTGGTGTTGGACCATCCAGGGTGCGAAGCTTATTTCAAGAAGCTCGACAATGTGCACCTAGTATTGTATTCATTGATGAGATTGATGCTATTGGTCGTGCAAGGGGCCGTGGGGGATTTTCTGGTGGAAATGATGAGCGTGAAAGCACATTGAACCAGTTGCTGGTAGAGATGGATGGATTTGGAACGACATCTGGAGTTGTTGTTCTTGCTGGTACCAACAGACCTGACATCCTAGATAAGGCTTTGCTTAGACCAGGAAGATTTGATCGTCAGATAAGTATTGATAAACCAGACATAAAGGGCCGTGATCAAATATTTCGCATATACCTTAAAAAGCTTAAACTGGACAAGGAACCATCATTTTATTCCCAAAGATTAGCAGCTCTGACACCTGGGTTTGCTGGGGCCGATATTGCTAATGTTTGTAACGAGGCTGCTTTAATTGCTGCAAGAAGTGAGGAAACACAAATTACGATTCAGCATTTTGAAGCTGCGATTGACAGGGTTATCGGAGGTTTGGAGAAGAAAAATAAGGTAACCTTCTGAAGTATTGATGTTTTTACGTTTCTTATGCTAACTGGTGTGTGCACTTACACATCAATATCCTTGTGCCTACAGATAATGCATACTTGTAGTGTCACCAGAGCATGCCATTAGAAAATCATTTGGATCATTTTATTAATTCTGCTGAATTGAAACTTCAGGACTTGTTTTGGAGTATGAATGCTGGATCAAGTGTATGGAATGCTTTTACAGTCATGCCATACTATGGTTGATTACTAAGTAAAAGGCTAGATAATAGGACATACCACTGTGAAAAGCATTGCGATACTAATGCCTGCAGTCTGGACTTATAGCGACTTCTCTTGTGATGCTTGGATTGCATATTAATTTTTTCTTCTTTTGTTTCGCTCCAGAGCTCTGCAGTATGTTTGTTCTTTGATATGGGAAATTTTTAATGTATTTATTGTAAATTATGTTAATGCATTAAATGTAGAAAAAACGAATGCTATTGTTTGTTTAAATACAGCTTCAAAGGCTTTTAGAAGGTGTTTATATCCTTATTAGCCTGCTAGTGACATTAGTGCTTATACCCTTATTGGTTGGTTTCGTTGTAACATGTTAGTGATAAGTATACCCTTATTGGTACGTTTGCAGGTGATTAGCAAGCTAGAGCGCCGGACTGTTGCCTACCATGAGTCTGGCCATGCTGTTGCTGGATGGTTTTTGGAGCATGCAGAACCACTACTTAAAGTAACAATTGTTCCCCGTGGAACAGCTGCTTTAGGTTTTGCTCAGTATGTCCCAAATGACAATCTTTTGATGACAAAAGAGCAGCTTTTTGACATGACATGCATGACACTAGGTGGCAGAGCTGCTGAGGAGGTATTCAACATTTAGCAGATCTTCATTCAACCTAGCTTTTATCTTGCTTGCAAGTGATGTAAGCTTTCCATTTCAGGTTTTGATTGGGAAGATCTCTACTGGTGCTCAAAATGACCTGGAGAAAGTTACTAAGATGACTTACGCCCAGGTTGCGGTGTATGGCTTCAGTGAAAAGGTTGGGCTTCTCTCCTTCCCTCAAAGGGAGGATGGTTTTGCAATGAGCAAGCCATACAGCAGCCAGACGGCATCCATCATTGACACCGAGGTTAGGGAATGGGTGGCCAAGGCATATGAAAAAACAGTTGACCTGATAAAAACGCACAAGGAACAAGTTGCACAAATTGCAGAGCTGCTTCTTGAGAAGGAGGTCCTCCATCAAGATGATCTAGTTCGGGTACTGGGGGAACGGCCATTTAAGAATGTCGAGCCAACTAACTATGATCTGTTCAAACAAGGTTTCCAGGATGAAGACAGCAGTAAGAGTGCTGAAGTCTCAGATGCTGACCCATCATCATCCCCGGGCAATGCTGTCCCAACGTAGAACTTTGATAACCTGTATCTGTATATCCTATTGCGTTTTCACCCCATAGATTTGCTTCCTTTGGCTACGAAGGGTGCATAACGGAGTGTCATCGTTATGATTTGGTTGCTTCGCCGAACCAGAAATGCTGTTGATTTTTTGTAGTTGACGCCCGTAGCTACTGTTGCTGACAGAATGAAGATTAACGTTTTGGCTCTTGCAATCTGCAAGATGATATGCCCCGAGTCCCTGAGATGAGGTTTCAGTATTGAACGCTTATCTGCCAATTACGTGCCGAACTTCCTGAGTTTTTCTTGCATAAACAACTGCAATATCTGTCATCTTTTACAAATGCTGCTCACGTACCTGACGGTGTCTTATTTTGTAATGAATCCAGAATACCCATTTAATTGTTTCTTCTTGGAGATTTAATGTAATAACAATATCATATGTTTTCCAAATAATTTCATATATTTGAAAGCATCATATACTGCTGGAGAAAGCAAGATGAAAAAGAAAAAAAATGCATATTTTCCCCCTCATGAATAAGAGATGCTGCAGCTCCTTTTTATGCCAGGAAAGCTCCTGATGGAAATACCCAGAACAGGTATTGGTGCATCGCATCCGTCTCTACGTTTGAGCATAGAGAAAACATATAATACACGCAGAACAGGTAATACAATATGGCTTACTTTCTACGTCTACCCTAGAGCAAGGAAAAGCAAGAGGCAAGTTGGGTCAGGCATCCTTCTCTCGCTTTGGAGACTAGCCAGAAAAAGATGAATAGTTCGAAGCACAGCACCACCGTGACCTGCTAACCGGCACAGCTTCAGAATCACGGATCTCCCGGTTCATATTACATTTCCTAATCATGCAAGCCAGGTAGGCCACGCCTGGCTGCGATGCCAATGTGGCGCCAATCAAAGAAGGGACAGGCTTACGAGCCAGCTCACGTCGTTGTCTTCACTAGCTCCGGCGATGGATTGATCCCTTGGCATGTAAGGCTATGTTAGGAGCCCTGCAAAGTTGTGATCTGCAACAGCTCCACTTGGTGCCGCCTCTGACCTTTAGATTCGGACCAAGCTGGGTTCAACTACTTCTGATTGAACATATTATCTATTCATCTGGGTGTTAGGTGGGCTAAACACACACCTCGACCAGGTGAAAATAGCATGTGTGTGGTGAGTTCAACATCAGTACGGGAAAATGAGCGCGTGGAAACTTACTAGACATGTGTTTTGGGTTCAATTAATCTTGAGTAAGTAAATCTCACTTTATGTGGCTTGATTTTTAGCGTAAAATAGGTTATTTCCCATCTCGAAAGCAAAATAAAGAGAGCTAAATTAATTCTGCGCATGTACGGAATCTAGAAGAAATTGAATCAATTATCATTCTTCAGCGGTACAAAGTACTTTCAGTTGCAGGACATGGTCGACATTCTGCGTGTTAATTAAGTCATGAAAAGGGCTAAGGTCGGGTGGTCAAGGTGACATTCAAACAGAAGGGTGGTTGACTTTAGCCACACTCTGAAGCTATAGGAGCGATGAGCCAATCCTCACGCGTGGGCCCTGGCGTGCAGTGTTGCCTTGCGGCGCCCTCGTGTTCAATAACCAACCCTGCCTGCACCAAACAAAGCATGCTAAACCACTCAGCTCAATGATCAAGCTATGTATGTACGTCCAAAAGTTCAAGAGAAGCGTACAGGCTAATCATCCGATGAGTCTCTTTCTCCTCAGCGCTTTGCTAGTATATATAGACGTTTCCAGGGTCGTCACTGCCATCGCAACCCCTTCCATCGATAGCCATTGGCCGAGGAGAGCTCGATCAGCAGCAGCGTCAGGAAGTGTAGGCGCGCTGTGAGCTCGAGAAAGGCTGCAATGGCTAGCTCCTGCTTTCTCCCGTGCTCTGTTCTCGTCGCTGTGCTCGTCCTGTTCTCCGTCAACGCGGCGGAGGCCGCCATCCGGGAGTACCAGTTCGATGTAAGTGGGTTTGCTGCGACACCTGCTCGAAGGCCTCCATTAATTTGTCTCATTCTCTTCTCTTTCAAGTACAAAGCGTACGTCAAGCGAGCAATTGATAGTGCAACTACATATAATCGACTTAACGAACTTGGCATGCAATGCAATGCAATGCAGGTGCAAATGACGAACGTGACGCGGCTGTGCAGCAGCAAGAGCATTGTGACGGTGAACGGGCAGTTCCCGGGGCCGACGGTGTTCGCCCACGAGGGCGACCTCGTCGTCGTCCGTGTCGTCAACCACGTCCCCTACAACATGAGCATCCACTGGTACGACGTCTGACATGTTATTAGCTCGTCGTCGCAGCTACTAGCACGGTCGACAGGCACATTGATCACAGCAGCTTGTGGGTTGCGTACTTGCAGGCACGGCATCCGGCAGCTGCGGAGCGGGTGGGCGGACGGGCCGGCGTACATCACGCAGTGCCCGATCCAGAGCGGGCAGAGCTACGTGTACAAGTTCACCATCACGGGGCAGCGCGGCACGCTGTGGTGGCACGCGCACATCTCCTGGCTCCGCGCCACCGTGTACGGCCCCATCGTCATCCTCCCCAAGCCCGGCGTGCCGTACCCGTTCCCGGCGCCGCACAAGGAGGTGCCCATCATGTTCGGCGAGTGGTGGAAGGCCGACACGGAGGCGGTCATCAGCCAGGCGCTCCAGACCGGCGGAGGACCCAATGTCTCTGACGCGTTCACCACCAACGGACTGCCAGGCCCGCTCTACAACTGCTCGGCCAAAGGTGGCATCATGCGTGCATGCTAATTAATTGCACTAATGATAACTGGTTTATTCAATCAATGATGAGTTGACGGCTTATTAACTGTCGTTCATCCGGATGCAGACACGTTCAAGCTGAAGGTGCAGCCGGGGAAGACGTACATGCTCCGGATCATCAACGCTGCGCTCAATGACGAGCTCTTCTTCTCCATCGTCGGCCACCCGCTCACCGTGGTCGACGTCGACGCGGTCTACGTGAAGCCGTTCACCGTGGAGACCATCGCCATCACGCCGGGTCAGACCACGAACGTGCTCCTCACCACCAAGCCGTCCTACCCCGGCGCGACGTACTACATGCTGGCCGCGCCCTACTCCACGGCCGCGTCGGGAACCTTCGACAACACCACGGTCGCCGGCATCCTCGAGTACGAGGAGCCCTGGTCCTCCTCCGGCGCGGGGTTCAACAAGAACCTGCCCGTGTTCAAGCCGAAACTGCCGAAGATCAACGACACGAGCTTCGTCGCCAACTACACCGCGAAGCTCCGCAGCCTCGCCACGGCGGAGTACCCGGCGCTCGTGCCGCAGGAGGTGGACCATTCGTTCTTCTTCACGGTGGGGCTGGGCACGCACCCGTGCGCCGTGAACGGGACGTGCCAGGGGCCCAACAACAGCAGCCGGTTCGCGGCGTCCATCAACAACGTCTCCTTCGTGCTCCCGACCACGGCGCTGCTGCAGGCGCACTTCACCGGCAAGTCCAATGGCGTCTACGCGCCAAACTTCCCTGTGGCGCCACTGGTTCCGTTCAACTACACGGGGACGCCGCCCAACAACACCAACGTGGCTAACGGGACCAAGCTGGTCGTGCTGCCGTACGGCGCCACCGTGGAGCTGGTGATGCAGGGCACCAGCATCCTCGGCGCCGAGAGCCACCCGCTTCACCTCCACGGATTCAACTTCTTCGTCGTCGGCCAAGGGTTCGGCAACTTCGACCCGGCCAAGGACCCGGCCAAGTACAACCTCGTCGACCCCGTCGAGCGGAACACGGTCGGCGTGCCGGCGGCCGGGTGGGTGGCCATCAGATTCCGTGCAGACAATCCAGGTGAGAATTCAAAGCAGAGCAATGCAGGGTACTACAAGGAAACGTGGATTATTTCGGTTGGTGCGGAATGTTAACAGTTGTTTGCACGTGTGCAGGGGTGTGGTTCATGCATTGCCACTTGGAAGTTCACGTCAGCTGGGGCCTCAAAATGGCATGGCTGGTGCTGGACGGGGATAAACCCAACGAGAAGCTCCTACCTCCGCCGTCTGATTTGCCCAAATGCTAGAGGACAGATGCGAGGAGCCGCAGATCCCCCTCATCAACGGCCGTGATTGATTGACATCGACCATTTGATTTCAACAGAGATTGCGTGCTCTCCAATCTCCGTAGGATATTTTGATGCTTTAATTTGCTTGAGTTGCGGTTGGTGCTATGCGATGCTTTCACTACTGATGTGCTTTCTTTCAAGTCGATCTTCGTCTGGTTAGCTGTGAGAGTCACGAGCAGGTTCCATGATCAGAAGCAACGCCTTTAATTTTTGACTCCTATCACTTTGCCATCTTTTGTAACGCTTGTTGGAACTGCTCAACTGGATAATGTATCCAGGTGTGCACCGCAAATAATATGTATCAACATTTCAATTATTCAAGGAAAATTGTTTTGCTTTTTGCAGATTACTTGTGTAACTGTGTTCTACAATATACGATTTCCTACATTTCTCTATCGATGATATTAGGACAACATATCTAGCTCAAAAGTAAACTAATCACGTCCTAATGTCTCCAATGAAAAGAAAATAATGTTAACGGGGTCATCCTATTCCGTCCACTCCCAAAGTCCCACATTTAACTTCCAGATCTATTTAAATTTATCACTTTAGTTTGACTTTTTTATTGACTTCTGTTTTTGAGAAAATGATTGATGAATCATGCATGATTTGTGTGGCTGGTGCCAAGGCCAATTTGACAAAAAGATATAAAATGTCAAAAAAATCCTTAATTATTGTTGCTATACTACAGAGAACCAGCATGGCTTTGAGTCATCTGGTGCAGATCAATGATAAATCATAAAATGGCAATACAAATCAAAATTTTGATCAAATATACTTGAAATTTGTTAATTATCGAACTCTTAAGGATGTGTCATTTATAGTTTTGTGGTGGGCTTGACACACAACATGCTCACATATTTCCAAGTGCAAATAAAAGTGGCCATTAGCACTCATCGCCTTTTCGTTTGCTTGATGTGATAGTGGTCACAATTATGTCACCGGATTTTCCTAGCGATTTCATATCTTGTGACGGTCCGGAGGTTACTCCATCAGCGGGAATTACTATAGGCATACTTTGGTGAGGAAGAAATGTCTTCTAAGTAATTTCCTCTAAGTAATTTCCAGCTTTAATTCCCTTAAAATATTGTTGTTTTCTACTACAAAATAAACACCAGATCAAAAGCAATGTGAATTATGTAATTTTGCAAACTAAATATGCATCTAATGTATTTTTGTCAAAACCTACGAAGCTCTACCGTTCTCAAATCAATGCCTTATATAAAAGTGGTCTACGTGACTATGTCTACCTGAATATGTATTCTCCACTTGGAGAATCAAGGTCGTTTGGGAGAAAAGAAAAACTGCACATCGTCAGCTACCATGTCTTCCTATGACATTTCAAAGCAAAAAAAAGACTGCACGTCAATTCAAGAGTAAGTACCGCTGTTCGTCGTTGGCGTTCCTTCTTTCCCAGTTGTCAATGGTGAGATCCAGTTTCTAAGATACTACTAACAATCAATTATTCGAATACCTAGTTTATACATATATATACACTGTAGTATTCCCGAACAAATGGAAGAAATATACTCCTGCCTCTGGTCCGGTGCTGCAGGGACTAAATTCAGTGTCAGCGGCACATTGATGTAACATGTTATCGCTGTTCGTCGGCGCTCCTTCTTTTCCAGTCAATAAAGTATGTGAAGGGAATCGCTGCATCCTGCATTCGTTGTTGGGTCAAGCATCCTTCTCCCCATTGGGAATTGTAGAAGGAAAGAACACACATACGCTAGGACACCAACCATGCAGGTAGCACCAACTGGATGCGTGTCTTGGGATCCATGGCAAGTGACCATGCATATATCAATTGTTAAACATAGGAGTACACTACTAAGTCCTTTAAAAAACAAACAAACATAAACTCGACTCCTAGATATCACAGTGCCGTTGGCGAAAACATGCGTCAAGGATCACGAACGATTTCTGAACTTGGAGAAGTGGGAATGTCGGAAGCTACGTACTATGTTGGTGACAGCGACGAACGGATTTATTTTTCAATCGATTTAGCAGGAAGCCAAATTCTCGCTTTCAAGAAATTGGTGGCTGTGGCCCGCGTGATCATGCATATATATATATATGTGATGTTTTGATTAAGCTGCACAACCTAACTAGGAAGGTAACATTTGTACAAAGTATCTAGAAGACATTTTTAATTTCCTCAGGTGTGGTTCAACAAAAAAAAAAAGTCCTCAGGTGAACAGTTTTTTGACACCGAAGCCTGTTGATGAATTCATATTTTGCCGGTTTAAATGTCAAGGTCCTATGGATATGGAGTAAATTTTCTCCACTCATTAAGCAATTTCGCATTCGCTTCTGAAGAACAGCACTCAGTTGCAGATTTCGACACGTGATCTCTTCCACTATTCCGTTGAGGGTCCAGAACTTGCAAGTATACGATCTCATCAGGGAGTCAGGGACCAATGATCCATCATGATCATTAAATTATCGAAAATGTCAAATTTTGTGTAGGACAAGATCCTCTAAGGAACATGTGTACAGTACAAGCTCTTTAATTGGGGGAACAATTGTGCACGACAAGATTCTCACAGATGATTGGGAAGAACTCGGTAAACACCAAACGTTCCCTTTACCAGTACCGATAAAATTTAGATTTTTTCACTCTTGAACGCTGTTTACCTTTCAGTTAGGCCTGACAGCTACGTGGATACGCATGCAAAATTAAACTATCAGCGATGAAGTGCATGGTCAAAAGAGAGATCGTTGCCGCATACTTTGGCCGCACTCTAAAGCTAGAGCACTCCAGCTAGCTCGAGCCGGCCGCTGGCCTGCTCGGCCTTGATTGTTCATCTACCGAATCACCAAACTAATAGTGCCGGCCAAGCTGCACGTCTGTCGTCGACAATGTCGAAACCACAAAGAAATGGCGGTGGTAGTTGCCATACACTTGCTCGCCATCTCCTATATATGGAGAGAAAACTCTAGCGCTTGTCCCAACACACACTTTCCATCTTCACCTGGCCCTCTACTCGGTCTCTAGAGCTCGAGAGTACAGCTTCAGCTGATAGCTGCTCAGAGCCTAGAAACCACACGGCCATGGCTGCCTCCTCTGCTCTTCCAGGCTCCCTCCTCATGGCAGCACTAATGCTCCTCTCCTCCATCATCCAAGCTCAAGGCATCACGAGGCACTACGACTTCAATGTACGTCCTCTAGCTAACAATAGTACATTGTCTATCGAGCAGCATGCAGCTACCAGCTACGGCATATAGCCGATCGATGCATGCATATGCATGAATGCCCGTCTTGATTTGCATGAACTACTGATTGCAGGTGACAATGGCGAACGTGACACGGCTGTGCGGCAGCAAGAGCATCATCACGGTGAACGGGCAGTACCCCGGCCCCCAGCTCGTCGCCAGGGAAGGCGACCGCGTCGTCGTCCGCGTGACCAACCACGTCCAGCACAACATCTCGCTGCACTGGTAAGTCAAAAATGCGCGCGTTGGTGTAACCACTTCATTTTAGCTTTAAGCTTGCACTTTGCAGTACAACACCCGCGCGCCAAATTTAGAAAATCGTTGATCGAACACGCTCGCTCGCCGACGGTTTCTGTTCTGATGACAGGCACGGCATCCGGCAGCTGCGGACGGGGTGGGCCGACGGGCCGGCGTACATCACGCAGTGCCCGATCCAGACGGGTCAGAGCTACGTGTACAACTTCACCATCACCGGGCAACGCGGCACGCTGTGGTGGCACGCGCACATCTCCTGGCTCCGCGCCACCGTCTACGGCGCCCTCGTCATCCTCCCCAAGGTCGGCGTGCCATACCCGTTCCCGGCGCCGGACAAGGAGGTCCCCGTCATCTTTGGTGAGTGTCGTGGCGGCCAGGCCGGTCGACGTGAACGGCTGAACGCAAAGAGAGAAAATGACCGAGTATTTTGTACGGCTGTGATGACGAAATTTTGGGTTCGTTTAATTTTCTGTGGTAGGTGAGTGGTGGATGGCGGACACGGAGACGATCATCAGCCAGGCGACGAAGACCGGCGGAGCCCCTAACGTCTCTGACGCTTACACCATCAACGGACTGCCAGGACCGCTCTACAATTGCTCTGCCAAAGGTACTGTTCCCAGGATGACACATACAGTTCTCCTTATGTTTCGATACATAATATAGGATATGACTTAGCACGATGTTTAGAACTACACCACGATCGCTAGTTTCGTCTGTAGTGCAGTATGTTGTTCAAAATAAATCAAATATACATAGTAATCATATCGAAGCACTTCTATCACAAAGTTCATTTACATATTCGCAGATTACTAGTTGGTCAGATTTACAAAACTTGAATATCGAAATGCGTGCTCACCTTAGAGAAAGAAAAGTAGGATATACTAGCAAAGTACTTTAAAAAAAAAACGGGGGAGTGGTTTACTAGTTTTGTAGAGTTCCATCAAGAAAGGGGAAAAAAGAGGGGTTCATGCAAAAGTTTTAGCGCTGAACGAAAAGTTGAGGCTTATGGCCTATCTGTGTTTCTTTTTCCATGCATAGCTAAGTTTTCAAATGAATCATAAGAGAGAAAGCTCGTTTTCACAAAGGTTGGCTGATCAAAATCACTAAAGGTGGGTGAGAAGATTCAAAGTCTTTCTCGAAACGGGATCATGGATTAGTTGTTAGCTAGCGTTAATACAAACGTTGCTTTCATGGGATCCAAGTTGTACTTGTGACCTAACACATTTGGTGTTACGTACCACTGACAAAATCTTAGTTGCACTTTCCGCCAAAATAAAAAAAATCCTTGTTACGCGTCGAGATAGTTGCGCTTTCTATTCGCTCATGTCAGCATCATCGAAACTTAACTACTGTGGCCTTGCTGCATGCATGCATGACACGTACGCCGCGCGCACCACAGACACGTTCAAGCTGAAGGTGAAGCCCGGCAAGACGTACATGCTGCGGCTCATCAACGCGGCACTCAACGGCGAGCTCTTCTTCTCCATCGCCAACCACACGCTGACCGTCGTGGAGGTGGACGCCGTGTACGTGAAGCCCTTCACCGTGGACACCCTGGTGATCGCCCCGGGCCAAACCACCAACGTGCTCCTGAAAACCAAGCCGTCCTACCCGGGCGCCAACTTCTACATGTCCGCGCTGCCCTACTCCACCACCAGGCCGGGCACCTTCGACAACACCACCGTCGCGGGAATCCTCGAGTACCAGTGCCCGGAAGAGCCCTCCTCGTCACCGAGCTTCAACAAGGCGTTGCCGCTGCTCAAGCCGACGTTGCCGCAGATGAACGACACCAACTTCGTGGGCAACTTCACGGCGAAGCTCCGGAGCCTGGCGACGGCGCAGTACCCGGCGGCCGTGCCGCAGTCCGTGGACAAGAGGTTCTTCTTCACGGTGGGGCTTGGCACGTTGCCGTGCCCCGGGAACGCGTCGACGTGCCAGGGCCCGACCAACACGACGCAGTTCGCGGCCGCCATCAACAACGTCTCCTTCGTGCTCCCGACCAGGGCGCTCCTGCACTCGCACTACACCGGCCTGTCCAGCGGCGTCTACTCGTCGGATTTTCCGAACACGCCCCTGATTCCGTTCAACTACACGGGCACGCCGCCCAACAACACGAACGTCGCCACGGGGACCAAGCTCATGGTGTTGCCGTTCAACGCGTCGGTGGAGCTGGTGATGCAGGACACGAGCATCCTCGGCACCGAGAGCCACCCGCTGCATCTCCACGGCTTCAACTTCTTCGTGGTGGGACAAGGGTACGGCAACTACGACCCCGTCAACGACCCGGCCAGCTTCAACCTCGTCGACCCCGTCGAGCGCAACACCGTCGGCGTGCCGGCCGGCGGCTGGGTGGCCATCCGATTCCGTGCTGACAACCCAGGTAAGAACTTAACACGACGCCTGATGATGGTGTACTCATCATCAGAACGCGTGCAGGAAACAAATAATCATATCTTTGGAAGCACTTGTCTGACAAATGTACTCGGCTAATGTAATGCGCAGGTGTATGGTTCATGCATTGCCATTTGGAAGTGCACACAACGTGGGGCCTCAGAATGGCATGGGTGGTGCTCGACGGCAGGCTCCCGCACCAGAAGCTGCTCCCGCCGCCGTCCGATCTTCCCAAATGCTAATTAGACTCGCGTCTGCCGATTGTTTCACAGGGAAATGTGAATTAGACTTGATCACACATGTTCTTTTTTTGTAATTTGCCAATTGCAATTTTTTCAACTTCATTCAACTATGTTCCTAGCTGACCGGGTTTCTTTTTGTAACTTTTGAAACGACAATGTTTTGATACTTCTGAATCAATAAACAAAATGCGTGACTTGCACCAAGAATACCATTTGTCTTTTTTTTTTGTTGAAGGTTATTTATTAGGAAACTTAACTGAATACCTTTGAATGAAACGTTTTTTAAAAAAAAGAACTTACTAAAAAGATAAATACGGCAGAAATGCATACAAAAAATACTATGGGCGTGTTTGTTTTCTGCCTGGGAAACGGAAACGTTGCCTGGCCCAGGCAGGTGCATCACACCGCACGCGGGCACGTTTGGTTTCAGCCTGGGCACATGCTGCCTGCCAGGCAGCTGAATCTCAGCCCCAGGCAGAGAAAATCGACGGCCTGGGCGAGCTGCCTGGCCCAGGCAATTTTGCCAGGGTCTCAACCAAAGTAGCCCTGCATAGCAAATCGAACGTTTGGGAGGGCGCTGCCTGCCAGGAGGGATGCACGAGCGATCCTGCTCGCGTCTGCGCGTGGATTAGCCACGCCCTGTCTTGCTCCTTATTTCAAAAAATATTTGTCATGGCACGCGAGCTCAGTTGCCTGGAAATTTCTATGGCTGCATAAGTTTGGAAGCCTTTTTTTTTTCTTTTTGGGGAGATAGAGGAGCATAAGTTTGGAAGGCTACCTTGACTTCTTCCGCTACACAGCCCATTTGCGGTTTCCTTCACTCACGACTAGGCTAACCACTTCAGCTTGTTCCATTGGGATCCTTGTCCCCATTTCTTCTTCTTTCGGGCCTCGTAATGTGCTAGTTTGACTTCTTCTTTAGACGTAATGAGCAACCCTGCTTGAGCCTACGCGTGAATTAGCCATGTCCGGTTGCGATGTTGGCGCGAGTGTGAAGTAGAAGGCGGCACGATGGGAGCCCTGATGGTCGCCGCTGCTCGTGACAGGGTGTAGGAGGAAAGAGAGCAGGCGAGAGGAGGAAGAATCCCTAGACGCGGAGGGCAGCGATGCGCGTTTGTTGAGGTTCTTCGGGTGATTGAGCCTGATGGATTTTTCGAAGCACACGCCTAATGTAGTATACTGCCTAAAAAATGATAGGTTACCTTAACAGGATCGATATTGGGTAATACTTGACGAAGTAAGAGTTCAAAAATGCACACACATAAACATAATTAAAATAGAGTACACATTTGTTTCAGTTATTACAACTTAGGTTTAAATTTGCTTACATAAAAGAGTACAAGTTCTTTGGTGCAGATTCAAATACATAAAGGAGTTTGAAATTTGAGTACATAAATAACTAGCGAAAGCGATACAACTAGACGATTTTATTCATCTTCATCATGGGTCGGTGAGGCAGGAACTCACTCAATGGACCAATCCTTGGGTGTTTCACCCTCTTACACCACATTGCCACAACAATCACAATAGCTGCAATTAGGCAAACCTGCAACAAAGATATAAACAACAAATCTTGAGCAACTAATACAACAAGTTTTGCCCGTCAATTGGCCTTCTAAGACCGACTTATAGCATGTAAAGGTCGACACGGCCCCTAAACTCAAAATAGCTCTATTAATTTATCCTTATTTTCATATTTTAGCCAAGTTAAAAGAGTTATTGCATAAAGATATGGGGGGACTTTGCTGTGTGACACTATTCAATTGTGGAATTGGTTGTGGGACACTAAAATGATTTTTTTTTTTTTGTTGCAGGAGACCGCGTCTAGTTCATTTCCAGTATCCTACATCAAACGAATTTAAACATAAGAATGCATTGGGGTTTGCCTTGGGTCTGAGAGTTGTTAGCACAATCAGAAGTGTTAGGATTAGCATCACACTGCTCAACTATGATCTCCACTTAAACATAAGAATGCACCAGGGTTTGCTTTGGTTCTATAGTTGTTAGCACAATCAGAGGTGTTGGGGCCAGCATCCCACTGCTCAGCTATGATCTCCATTTCCTCGGTTTCGACATCGTTCTCTAATTGATGATATGCGATGCAATACAAAAATAAAATACAACGAATTCATGGAACTTTGTTGATAAGATGAATGCAATGACATGATGCTTATGAGAATGAGAAAATGTTCAGAAATGACTTAGCAAGATTTTGATTACTTGGGTACAAAGTCTTTCATTTAGTGCTTAAGTAGGAGCAGTTATTTAGCACAGTTACTCTTTTGAAATTTATTAGCATGGTTCTTGACCACATAAAAATTCATGAAATTTACCAGAGGAACTAAATATGGTGGAAGGAAACATATCCAAAATTTGGCCTAAAAGCATGCAAGAATAATTTACTAAAAATAAAAACACTGAAAAGCATCACAAGGCAGTTACTAAAAAAATATGAGGAAGTTAAATATGCCACCTGGTTTACAATTCAGTAATGTTATGAGATGCAGGCATGTCAAATTTCATAATTTTTCGATGCATAGAAATGCCTATGAAAATTTATTATTTTTTGCATTTTTTGATTTTTATATAATAATTTACTGAGAGACATAAGGATTTGATTTCAATTATGGATGATCTATTCACAAGGATTCTTTTTTTTTGAATTTTCTGAGCTGTAGTAATTTTTCTATTGATTTTACAAATTTCAGCAACGGACGACATGGTTGGCCAAGCCCCCCGTGGCGGCGGCAGCTAATCGAGACAGGGAAAGAACCAGCGCGGAGAAAATCTCAACACGAACCCATGTTGCTAGTTTGGAGTCGACGGAGACAACCGGAAACGCGCCGGCGGTGAGGCACGCATCTTGCCCAACTTCGGCAAGGTCGTGAGCGCGGTACGACGCACTAAAAATCTGGAAAAAAATTACTGGAGAGCTTCAGATCGTTTCCCAGAATCCCGGTTTGCAACTTTTCGACGCGGGGGGGGGGGGGGGGGGGGGGGGGGGGGGGGTGTTGGGTTGGGGCGGCGACTGAAGCAGGAGATCCCCGTGGATGTACGCAGTGGCATACGACGTCTGGAGGGGAAAACTTCAACTCCGGCGACGGAGGCGCATGAGCTCAAGCTCTGAGCGGCGTCAATGGCGGCTGGTCGGGAGAGACGAGAGAGAAACAGCGGCGATGGATTTCACCAGCTGGGGAGGGAAAACGATAAGGGCATGGGTGGCGTGCTGCTGCGGCTATGGATTGGGCACTCGATTGTGCACGCTCTGCGCTGGCTGCAGGTCGTCGGCGGCAGGCGGCGCGAAGCAGAGAGTGGAAGCAGAGAGAGAGGATGACAAGCGGGTCCCACTGTCCTTTGAAAATTTTAAAACGAATTTCTAACGCTGCTACTGAATTCCTTCCAAACGCGAGGCTCCAAAGCTTGTAAATATTTGCCAAATTTTTAGAGGACATATGAGCTCAGAATGAGAAACTTTTAATATAGTTAATTGGGAGTTGCTATTCCTCAGTCGCTTGATCTAACCATTTGATGCAGTACAAATGGTAGTTCTTTCATGTTTCGGGCCCGCAAAATGAACCTGTGTGAGCGCTAACAAGCGCGTGAGACAAATAGGTTTTTTGTTTCTACTGCAAATAGGGCCTCGAGAGTCAAGGCAAACCTATTATTCTGTTTCTGTTGCAAACGGAACCTCAAGAGGAACCCCGTTATTATGTTTCTGTTGCAAACAGGGCCTCAAGACGAACCCGTTGTTTTGTATTGGTTGCTAACGAAGCCATTAGCAATTTGGCATGATTGTGTTAAATGGACATGGCTTTGAACGGCAGATATATTACTAGCAGGGCAGGAGTAACTAGCATATCACAATACAGTCATCAACGTTGGGATTTAATCCAGCCGGCCAGGGTTCGTGCCCTGGTCCCTGCATGGCCTCCAAAGAAGGCCGGGGGAGTTTGCCCCTATTTAATTAAAAAAAGACGTTGGGATTTAATTCACGCTGTACCAATGCAGCAAGATGCTAAACATATATGATGCTTCAATTATAAATATGTTAACTATTCCTGCTTCAATTATAAATATGTTAACTATTCCTGAATGAAAAGAGGCCGTTGCTCTTCTATTTATCCAAAACAGCAAGAACTTCATCACATGATCTGATGAGCTTGGATAAATTAGCAGTTGCTTTGCTCCATTTTTTCAGGGCCTTTCTGAGAAGTTTGAGCTTGGCTGATATCTTGGTAGCACTATAGGCTTATAGCTACTTTTGGCTGTGGCTTTTGATGGCAGACATCCCCTTTGGTTGGCTTTTGGCTTTTGGGAAGCAAAAGCCACAACCAAAAGCCAAACCAAACAAGTATCAAGAACAATGCAAGTACGACTGTAGCAATTCCGACAATGTATAGCAACCCAGGTCAAATCATCCACCCTCTTAGCAGCAGTCACAGCAATAAAGAATCAGAATCATACATATATAGTAACTCAGATCACAATCATACATATAGTCATAGATATATCCTAAACATTCCAGCAAGACGGCACGAAACACAGAATCAAGTCCTGAGGGATTCAGAGCTATCCCAAGCCGAGGTCTGTTCATCATCCAACAACAAACCATACTGTCTAAGTCGTCAACCTCCAAGCAACCACACCAAAATGCACAGCCATTGACCAAGGTTCTATGATTACATTACCTCCAAACAGGGCATTATAACTAACTAAGCATGTCGTACTATCTTATGATCTTATCCATGGGTCACCGTCTGGTTTGTGGTGATGCTGCCTGCCTCCTCCTGTTGGTCCTCAGTTCTGATTGCCAGCAGCAGCTCTGGGGTCACCTCCGTAGGATGCAGCCCGCACCTCTCCACGGCCACCTTCTGCACCTCACCAATGGAAATAGCCGGGTAAGCCATTTCAGCCTCTTTAGCATTGTCAATATCAACTAAGCCCGGAAATTCAATTGGTGAAAAGGTAGGAGAGAAGAGTTTACCCTTGTTGGACTTGGATGAAGACAGGCTCTTGCTCTTTGCCCTGCTCTGTGTGATTGGGCCCGTGGATGCACCCTTGATCACTGGTTTGTGTCCATCCAGCATGTCCTTGGCTCTCTTGCTCCTTCGCAGCAACTCATCAGAAGCTTGGGTTTGGTTGCTGACACGTTTCTTGGAGATCACTTTCCTGACTGGGGTTCTTGCTGAGGTGATGAATTCAGGCTCCACATCTGGAAACACAGGGATTGCAGACATAACTGCCTCTTTGTTCAACCACCTTCTGATGTACACCTTTCTCATCAGATGGTTGTTGATTGTGAACGCTGGTGCCTCATGTGTCTCCTGCCCTGGCAATTCAAGCATCATGAATTGGTTATTGACTGGAGCAACAGCAGAGGCTTCGTTGCCAGGCAAAGCAAGGGAGAGTGAGGTTCCATCAGCAAGAGAGAGCTTGATGTGAACCATTGTGGGGTTTCCATCTGAGAAGTCAGTTGTTGTCTGAACAGTGACTTGGTTGGAATTGAGAAGCTGCTGCAGCTTGTTGAGCATTAGCATGGGTATCAGTTTCACTGAGTTGTCAGCTGCCTGTGCTGGGACTGCAGGAGAGAGAGCCATTGGGCCTATAAGCTGCCCAGGAGCATTGCTCGAAGGAGTTACTGTGAAATTGTTGTTCTCAGCCACTTGCTGAACAGTCATCGTCATTGGACTTGTACACTGTGGTCCCTGCATCTCTTCAATCTGAACAGCAGTTTCATTCAGATTCAGGTTAAGCTGCCTCTGTTGACTAATTCCTTGGGAGAAATCATCTGAAACAGAAGTAATGTTCTGCTGCATGACCACTGAACCAGCATTAGAAGCCTGATCAGGTTGCTGTTGTTGCTGCATGTGGGGATTTTTCTTGCTATGGTCTGCTTTGGACCCTTTCTCGTTCCCAGCAAATTCGTGAATGGCCATTTCCTTCCCCATCTTGTTCAGAGGATCTGTAATTAGTTGGGTTCCTATTTCAGATCTAAAAATGTCTATTTCAGCCTGCACGTAAAGAACAAAAGTTATGCAAGTTAAAATTATGAAAGCGTAGTTTACAAGGAAATAAAAAAACGGCAGTAGATTCTTTGAAACAAATCCATGTTTAAGTGACCACTTGCTAGATTATTGTGGAGCACGATTGTTCGGTATTTTAACATATATTAAGTGCTCCTAACCAGGTGTGAATGAAATTAAAAAAAAAAACATGGTCATACCTGTTCAAATAGTCTGGTCAGATTTTCACCAGTCCAATACTCAATGTACTTGATCAGAAAAAGGCCACATGATGACCTGAATGAAAAGTATTATGTAATCAGCTGTTCCTACACTGTTATTGACAAAAAGATTAAAAAAAACACAGAATATTAAGTCTCATTTACCCGTCCTTTTGCCGGGGGATGTTGTTTATTTCTGAAACATTCCATGAGGAAACATTGTAATCTAACCAACTAGTAGTGTGGACTTCGTTGCTGGCAAGGTAGAGGCACTGTTCAATTCCTTCAAGCTACGAGAAATAACAGCTGTTAGATTTGCATCATGGACTTATTTTAGACATAAAAAGGCACTGTTCGATTCTTTCAATTTGTATCACATAAGAAAAAAATTTACCATGTAGGTCAATTCTTTGCGCTTGTTACGCGATTTTCCAATGGAGTCAAGCACCTGGATCTCCTGTTTCTTTGTATTTATGACCGCAAGGTACCAATGATTCCGATTCCGATTGATGGGAAGGAAAATCTGCATCGAATATAAAGATAGTTTGTGGTAAGCACATGGAGAAATTCAGGTAAGCACATGGAGAAATTCAGGTATACCAGTGATTACCATATCATGTTTAAGGTATTTCAACCCACGCTGCCTGTGCTCTTCTTTCTCAATCCCTTCCATCCTGTACTTAAATTTCCCTAATTTATGAAGAATCTCACATGTGTGTGTATTTTCTACAAATACCTTTCCATCTTTCCTCACATCGTCCTTGTTGTTGGCTTGGAGAATGACGATACTAGCGTCGATGATCTGTCACATATGTACCTGAAGCTCGTTAGTCTTTTTTTTTATATATATATATATGTACCTGAATGGAACAAAACATTTCAAAACACCCCACTTACCTCATCATTGAGGTACTCTTCTGGGTCAGCTAGTTTGTCTATCGTGTCCTTCCTTATGCTGATGTTGCCAATTTTCACAAAAGCATGTCCATGAGGTTCAGAATTGAAAGGTTTGGTATGATCTGCACAACAAAAAAAACCTTATAAGGCCAAAAACTTCTAAAGAGAAAGTTGCATAAGAGTAAATGCAATCAAACATATGGTACTGCAAATAAGATAAGGCCCCGTTTGGATGTCGTTGTTTTTGAAAACTGTAGTATTGAGAAACCATGGTTTTATAAACTAGAGCCATGAAATACTAGAGTATTTCGAAACCAGAGCTTTTTGCAGTTTTTCTCAAAACCACGACATGTTTGGCTATTGCAGTTTATTTTGTAGTATCCCTTGTTTACAAAAGCTAGTTGTCGAATGTTTCTAAAGATAAAGTAACAATTCCAAGTGTGTAGATGTACTTGGCAAAAGTGTGCGTGCATGCACTATTTAAATTATTAGCTTATCGATATTAGTAAACGCTGGACCAACATACAAAGGCTTTCCTTGCTAATCGGATATTTGAACTTGTTCTTGTATCCTTGGTCTTCACAGTGGTACCTTCGACCAGTATTAAATCATAGCCATTCGACAATTCAGGTTGACATACACACATACGCATAGAAAAACTGCTAGTCTGTAGACGTTCAGCACTCCGATAGAGCGTGCGCACGAATTGGTAGAAGCAAGCCGTATGCTCAGTTTAGAAAAAAGAGGTCCAAGGTGGAGTTTTCAAAACTCCAAAAATACTATGGTTTTAAGGATACTTCAGTTTTCAAAACCATGGAATTGGTTGCATCCAAACACCTCCTTATCAACTAAAACTATAGTATTTTCTAAAACCATGGTATTCTCTCAAAACTTTAAAAATACTTAGCATCCAAACAGGTCCTAATACTTTGTGAAATGCCAACTAACAAATACATAAAAAAGGTGAGTTCCTCACCTGTCTTGTAAGGAGCAAGTCCAAGAGGGTATTTGTTTTCGAGCTTCTTGAGAGATTCTTCTTCCTGCGTAAAACATATCAACAAGGGAAGAGAACAGAAATGTCAGCAGCAGGATATCGCAATACTTGACACAATGTAAACAAGTCCCATGAGGCCAGTAGCGTTTCAGTTCAGAAACAGAAAAGAATCTAAACAAGTTTTAACCCGGATGGAGCATGAATAAGAGTTATCAATGTTTATTGTGCTCTGATACTAATGGTACAAATATCCTCTCATATTATGGACAGTGGTAAACTAGCGGGTACAGTTTTGATTTTAGAGATTTAAGGTTGGATGTAAATGAGATAAGCATAATAGAGTCTAACACATAATATGGCATTGCAATTTTTTGCCAGAAATATAACTAGAATTTAACAATGGAGTATGACATAAACTGGTAGAATTATGACCGTACTTTGGTATCATTTTAACGCATTTACAATATTTGCCAGAAATCTAACTAGAATTTAAGTAACAGTTGCAGAAACTAAACTGGTAGAGTTAAGACAGTACTTAGGTTGCAATTTGACAAAAAATCGCAGACAACCAGCATATACACCGTGACGCGCCATGGCGTTCGCCCTGGCCTCCTCAGGCCGAGCCGCCGGGCCTCGCGAGCCATGGCGCGCTGCGGCACCAGATCCGAGCACCGTGAGCGCGCACAGGAAGAAGCCCCAGGCGGCGTCCCGGCCAAGCGCATTATCGCGCTGCCCTCGCGAGCAGAAGCCCCACACCGACGGCGCGCGCAGGCCCGCGCCGCCGCCCGAGCGCCCAGGCCGGCACCGGAGCCCGCGCCGCCGCCGATTGAGTTCAAGAAGACTAGAATTGACGGGGGATGGGGAAAGAGAGGCTGGGAGAGATTGGGACGAGAAGGGTGCGCGAGGGTTTTCATTTTCATTTTTTATTTTTGTTTCCAATAGCACGTCGTCATTCTCACTTTCTACATCACTTAGGGCGTGTTCGGCGTTTTGGAGTCTAAAATTTAGAGGGGTTTAAACACAAAGAATCTTGTCTTAAATAAAGTTTAATTACAAAACTAACTGCAGAACCCCCCCTCTAAATCGCGAGACGAATTTAACGAGGGTAGTTAAGCCGTGATTAGACGATATTTACTGTAGCATCACTGTAGCAAAACATAGATTAATTAGGCTCATTAGATTCGTCTCGTAAAGATGTACTCATCTGTAAAAAGGTTTTGTCATTAGACTTTATTTAATACTCCTAAATAATAAGATTCTCTTTAGAGTTAAATTTTAGAAGGGTCTAAACGGTGAAACGAACACACCCTTAATCGTAGCTCTTCGTTTCCAAGAAATGAAGGTGAGCGTGATTTAAACTTAGTGACAAAATTACACTCAAAGTTCCGGCCCGAAAATTCTCAACTTCTAATTAAATAACGTAATCGTACGTAGCTCTTAGTTCCCAAGAAATGTGAAAACAAGACAGTCAGTCACGACCTTATATGATATATGCACCCGTGCAAGAAGTTGAGCACGAACCTTAAACCCGCCACCGCCGAAAAGAAAGCATGCCCCCGCGCTGGCGCAACGGGCCGCCGCGGCCAAATCTTCCTCGTCCTCGTCGGAAAAGTGATGAGCCACCTTCTTGAGCCCGCGATCGCCGTCCGCCGTGTGACCACGGATGTCAATGACATGCTCGTCGTTGGGAACCTTTTTTCCGCCGGCACGACGAGCTGCTGCCCGTGTCCGCCGTCGGCGAGCGACGCCCGCAGATGGAGGTGCACGTCGCGACGACTCGGTGTTTGCTTGAGATGTCACTCGGGCTTCAATTCTGTCAAGAATCCAACGGCGTAACAGCACCCCAACAACAAAGAGACCCAGCATTATCCCGGCACCGACGAAGCCGCCTTTCCATGCATCCGCCGAGATGAACGGAGGCGGCGGTGCAGGCGCGGCGACGGGACAGATGCATTCGCACGCAACATTTGTGCTGCCGGACGGTGGGGAAGGAGGGAGCTGATCAGTCTGTGGGGGAGAGCTTGTTGAGTTGGTCCTTGCCATTAGGCAAGCTTTTTCTCTTTTTTTTTTCGAGGGAATGAATGTTCAAGCGAGGATGAAGCGAGGATGAATGTTCAAGCGAGGATGAAGCGAGGATGAATGTTCAAGCGATGATGAATGTTCAGGACAGGCTCCCCCATGAGGAGGCCCAATTTATCAAGCCCAAAAAGTAACTTGACTCGTCTGATGATTGATTGTGACCGACCGAATGACTGTCACACACCCACAAAACTGCTCTATACGGTTACGGCATTTCCCGATTGAGAGCATGGGAAACTTCGCGGCGAGTTATGGTCATCACTCGGAGCCTGTAAGTAGGGATGATGTTTCATGGCGTACAGTTTATGGTTCAATTCTAAGCTTGAGATTAATCTGTACAGCACAGGGAATCACAAAGTTCCTACTTACAACTGTAAACTCGGAGCAAAAACAGTAAAAGGATAAAAACATGAGCTGACGTGCATGCACGCTCCAGAGTGCCGAGGCGCCGCATCCACCTGCTGTGTTGCGTTACAGCCACGTGTGGTTCGCACCAATGTCCCACAAAACTGCTCTTTTGGGCCTTCCTTGGGGAAGTCTATACGCCATTTCCTGATCGAGAGCATGGGAAATTTCGCGGTGATCACTCGGAGTCATGGCGTACAGTTTATGGTTCGATTCTAATCTTGAGATTAAATCGATCGACATTACTCTGTCCATACTTACATACATTCGGTAAGATATTTCACCAACCGATTCGTCCCCGGGAAAGTTCCTTTGAGCAAAAACAGTAAAAGGATAGAACATGAGCTGTATCACAAACTCCCAACAGTTGGAGAGGGATAGTACAGCACAGGGAATGAGGGGAAGAGCTACACGGCATGATGACAATAGTACGTACTAAGAGCAACTCCAGCAATAGATCTTAAAATTAAGCCTCTACTTTCATTTTCCAAACCAACATGCAAAAATAAGAGCTCAAAATTTAACTTCAACTCCAGCAATAAGTGGTTCAAGCCCTTATTTTGTGAAAGAAAAACGGTGGGACCCATAAATGAGAGGGAGGATTGGAGGACCCTAGGAATGAGGGTTTGGAGGTGGAATTTGAGGGGGCATGCAAAATGAGAGCTTAAGTAGGGTCCCTGCTGGAGTTGATTTTTTGACCAAAGACCCTAAATAATAGAGTAGAGGTTTGAATAGGGTCCGGAGTTGCTCTAAGCTTCCGTGTTCTGCTGACGAAATGGTGTTTCCATTTTCGACTCGACGATGTGTAAGGTGCATGCGTGTGAAACAACGATGTGTGAGAAACCACCGTCCCACACACGCCCCGCGTTCAATTCGTCCCAAGCACTGCTGACGTGCATGCACGCGCCAGATCGAGTGCCGAGGCGCCGCATCCACGCCTGTGTTGCATCACAGCCAAGTGGCTCGCACCAATGTCCGAACCGTCGAAGCCCATGTAGTGAAGGGAACGCACAAGCGTCGCTGTCAGCACCTTTTGCCTCGGACGCCCGAATGGAAGACGGCCACCAATCAAACGTTTTTGCAAGTTGGTTGCCATTGGCCAAAACATGCTAGATTCCATGTTTCTGTCAAATCAATTTTTTTGGTGGATTTTGGTATGATCGACGATGTATGATATGATCCCATTGCTTATTTCCTTGTGTTCTAGCCGTCTAGCATCTACCCATTCGTGTTTGCTGTCTCGCATCATATCAATGTGCTGTGGAACCAACAGGAGGTCATGTCTAGAGTGTTCGCACTCAAATTGGTTGGCAATAGAGGAGTACGGCAAAGCGGAACGTTTTCTGATTTTGTGTTCGACTTGTTCTTGCAAGTTAGAATTGTGTTAGGGTGGATTACGATCTGCTGTTGTTTCCGTTTGTGGTATATCCACTGCATGCAGTCGCCGTCGCAGAATCATCCACTGTCACTAGTGCGGGTCTACGACTCTCGCGGCAGAGTCTTGACGCGTTTGGCCTACCCCAAAGCTAACAAGAGGGCGATGCTAACACAAAAATCTTCCATTTAAAAGCTAATAATGGGAGAGGAATTATCTTCCGAAGCTATCAACTCCGACAGGTTTAGCAATGACGAAAGCGCACGCGAAATACGCATTCATTGTTAGCCCAAATGGACAAGAAATCCAAAGATGATTTAATTTGACTCTAAATCATTCAGCTTCAGCAGGTTATCTTCAGCTTGGAAGTACCCCTTTGGGGAAGGTGAGATCAAACAGACTATCATGGAGTCGCCATCGGAGAAAGCTCCAGGAGCCGATGCATTAAAGAGAGTCTGTTGGCAGCTATGCTATGCATCAAATATAGAACTTCAGGGGAGACCACCTTCACCTGCTCAACACTGTAATTCTGCAATACTAAAGAAGACAGTTGCCTGCAGATTACCGTCGGTCTAATTGATTGCATAGCAAAGACTTTTACAAAGTGGTTGGCCAAAAGACGGCCCTCATCTAAACGGGTTGGAACTAACAAGAGCATTTTTGTCAGGAAGAGATGTATTCAAATCCAATACAGCTTCATATACACCGAAAACCTCCTCAATAGCTCAAACAGAAAGAAAATAGAATCAGCATTCTTCCTCAAAAGCATTTCACACGGCCAGTTGGTGTACCCTTTGGAGCTTCTGCAAACATTGGGGTTTGGCGAGATGGCTTGATTGGATCGCACTGCTGTTCAAGCTCCCGTGTTAGCTGGCAAACCAGTCAAGCGTTTCTTCTATATAAATGAGGGCCTTGGCGCAGGGCCGAGCATGTGCGGGCTGGGCGACCGCATAGGGCCCCCAAATTGGCCCAGGTACTCTATGGATCTCAGGTTTAGATGGGCATCGATTCGCTGCAGGCCGAGCCAGGTCCTTGCACAATACGAGCTTATTTGCAGATGGGCCGCAAAGCTGCAGCAAGCCCAGCAGCACAAGAAATTATACTACACAATGTATGAATTGCATTACCTTTATTTTACCACTTAAGGATATCGCACATGCCTCCGAATTGTACAGGACGGGCCCTGCTTCGTCTAGGTGACCCGTGACCCCAATCCCACGGATGTTGACTTTATGGACCAAGTGTCAGTTCATATTCGTGGGATCTGTTTGGGATGCTCTAGGTCCAGGTATAGGCAGCGTCTAGGTTCAGTTACGCCTCTCAAATTTGTCTGGTGGTAACATTTTGCTTCTAAAAATTGAAGTTGATAACGGCATGTTTAAATAAATATTCACGGTGTCCACGGTATGTACAGGGCACGTGCATCGTGATGAGAATGACTGAAAACATGCTTTGAGACAACAGTAATAACAAAAATGTTGAATAACGGAAATGTGATATATAACAAGAAACTTTGGAAAATGAAAGCACCTCTAAAAATAAAGATTTTTATGTGGTACTTGCATAAACAAGTAGTCCTAACAAAGGACAATCTTGCTTAGGCGTAACTGGCATGGTAGTAAGAAATGTTGTTTTTGTTCTAAGGAGGAAACTATTCAACACTTATTTATTGATTGCCATTATGCTAAATTCTTATGGCAACTTGTTTACTTTTGTTTTGATTTAAAACCACCCCATAATATAGTACATATGTTTGGCGGATGGATGAATGGTATAGGTGCAAAGTTAAAAAAACAACTACTTGTTGGGGTTGCAGCTTTATGCTGGGCTATCTGGTTAAGTAGGAATGATATTGTTTTTGACAAAGCACCTATGATGACATATATGCAGGTACTCTTCAGAGGGACTCACTGGCTGCGGTTCTGGTCACAACTGCAAAGGAGTAGTGACGACAAAAACACGATGGTAGATGCATGCCGACGCCTGGAGGTGGCGGCGATGGAGTTTTATGCACACTATGGATGGAGATTTACTAATAGACTTTATTATTAATTCTTATCATCCAGTTTGTAATGTGTGCGTTACTTTTCACATATATTTGGCAGACGGAAGTGCTGCAACTTTGTAATAAAAGACGGCTGTAACTTCGTTGTGAGGCCAAGGCTGGGACGATACCCATTATCTAAAAAAAAAGTAATAACAAAAATGATTTCTAAGGAAGGGTTTTGTTATCTTATTTCTGTTCAAAAGGGTACTTCAATACATTGCTTGTTTCTCATTGCAATAAAGGTCCACCATATGTGAATTCTCCCTCGGTGCTTATCATGGATACAGAATACCTGTTATCGTCAGTCATAGAGACAGGCTGATTTTGTTGAACTTTTGATGTTTGGCCATTCTGATCAATGAGCTCAAAATTGTTGAACGATGCAGCTTTTGTGTTGTTAGAAAGAAATCCACTTCCCATGGGCGCCAACTGAGTATTACAAGTTATAACAAATCCACCAATTCTTATGTAATTTCCTTTGTTGGCCAAGTTAGTGAACAAGGATTTAGGAAAACGGCCAACTAAGTATGGTTCTGAGTCAAATCCAATATGCACCAACCAATCCCCAGAATTATCCTGTAATTATTTAAAACATAGGAAACATTAGCATAAAAAATGAACCAAATCTAATTGTTATAAGCATAGACGAAGTTGCATATCTGAAGGGTATGAAAAGTATATTAGGGCCGTATTACAACTTTTAGGCAACACATACCTTGAAAACTTTGAAGATCATGGTACGTTTGGCACCATGAGGGTCGGAGACTGCTTCAATGGCAACTCCTGGAACTATCTTTACATTAGCTTCAGGCACATAACCAGGACACAGTAAATTGTAGCAACCCGTTTTTTGATATTTATCTGTCTACAATTTAATTGAAAATAAGTCATCCTGAATAAGATACGTCGAAAACATTTGTTATGTCAAAGGAAAAAAGGTGTATTACCGTCCAAGAAACATAAAAATGAGTTTTCGAATCACCATACAAGGCTGGAAAAACCTGTAGAAAAGGGTACATTATGAAAATGAGAAATGTACTAAAGAAAACTGTCATGGTTTTGACATGGATTAGGCGTTGTGTGTCAGTCTCATATCATTCATATAGATGTTTGCAAGTTTTGTTGGATTAAGAAATAAAGAATACTTGTGTTGTATCTACAAAACATTGCGTAAATTAGCACCAACATATCAAGATGTTGAAGACAATTACATGCCATCCAAAACTAATCCCATCTTGGCTCGGTTTTGTTCCATCTACAAAATTATTTATCTGAATAAGTATTCCGCTCCGTTCATTTTCCTGGATTGAAAAACCATAGACGTCACTTGTTACTTTGACCCCATAGTAACTCTCTGAATTCATTTCGTGTGTTGCAACCTGTAAAGAAAAATGAATAAAATAAAAAAAGAGGTTAGATTAAATTGAAACCAATAACTCCATCAATCAATTGAAACGTGCATGGCAACTTCGTTTGGGTTACTCATGCCATCAGACACATTTGGTTGGATACTTTTATACTATCCCAAACCACCCTGCAGAGTTCAATGTAAATTGGATACATCTCTTGCACACAGCTACAGCCACTTAACAAACAAAATAAAGTCATTAAGCGAACCAAACTTACGTAAAGATATGTTGCACCGGCATCAAGTTGTGGTGTATCTTTGTTTTTGGATCGTTGAAATATTTGTGACTCGTTCATTGTCAACAACAACAATGGATCCACATAAGATGCAGTCAATATGTCAACCTCACCTCCTAGAGATGCATCATCAAGCTTGTCCTGCAAACAAACCAGAGAAAAAAAAAGAGAGGTAATTTTATCTTAGTTTCATATATCCTATATGGATTCTATTCAGAATTTTGATGTTTAGGAACTAATTTTTCAAACATATACTTACAACCACTCCTATTCATAATTTATGTAGCTATGATATGAATGCTCCAAAATTATTTAGGAAGCAAAGTGATGCATCTAACATGAATCTAGTGATATATACCCACCTGGCCTAAAGCATAACCATAACATCCCAATATGATGTGAGCAAACACTAGAATACTTGAAAACATGATGAAGAGAGAAGAAGCTTTTCCCATGTGTGGAGCCGCAAACAACACAATGGGTGATCTCTGGTGTCGGAAAGGCTCCATTTATATACATATGAGGCGTGAGACGAAAGCTCTCAATCTATACATTAATTAATTCTCATGCAGAAAGATTTTATTTGCCAAACGGCAATTGATTCACACATATTGTAAATTATCTGTAAAGATTTAGCGTAGCATGTTTTTTCATTAATTTCTGCATGCACAAATTGTGAGTTTAAATATTCCATTGATTCACATCCACAAGATATATGATATTATATATTTAGTGTAGTATATTTTGGATGACTATCCAAAAGGGGATATTGAGAGCCACCATAAATACAAGAACTAATAATTCTTACGAATCATATCTTTTGGATAGAAATTTTATGAATATTTGCCTCTAAAGTTATCAAACAGCATTAATCTATATTATGTGTACTTAGTATTGCGGTTTCAATATCTACATGGATTCTTATACTAAAGATAGATTGCATAGAAAATCGGCAGCAATTCACACCTAAAAGATTTAGTTTGTATATTTATTTCTATTATTTTTAGAGAAAGCATTGATATGTTAGTTGATTCACTCGCTTGTGCTAAGCTGGACGTGATCTGTCGCCAATCCAGCAGGTACGGTGGTGAACCGAACAGCCCCATGCGAGAGCGACCACGTAGTGTGAAGTGAACGGCATATTTTGTACGCGGACCCCTTGGCTAATTAGATCATAAGATGCACCTAAAACGAGAGTTTGATCTAAACCGTTCATCGATCTAGTTTGGATTCTTGTTGGTTTGTGGGTGCTGTAAGCCAAATCTGACACCACGCGTTCTTTGATTATTTCATTTCTGTGTACTGTTAACGTGTATGCACGGCACTGATTTATTAGGAGTCGCTGCTAGCATGTCGCTGTTATAGTTTTTACTGCTTTTTCTTACTTGTAATGCAGGAACTCGTAGATTCGTTGCGCCGTTCTTTATCGCCCCTGTTTGTTCTGCTTTCATGATGAGAGAGAGAGAGAGAGACAAGAGGACAGGACATGACGATGCATACGGCAAATTTGGCATCTCCAATTTGGCAGATGCGCGGGCTTTTCACAAAGTAAGTTATGTCCATTGCGGCCACATTTCGCCATCGATCAAAGCAGACACACGCAGGTTGGGCACCCAATTAATGGTCAATTGACTACATGGTTCTATTCATCCAAATGTTAAAATGTTGCCTTCTGATTGGTCGTGATTCACCAATACAAGAAAGTTACATGTGCAGTTAGCTTACCTGTTCGGAGGACTGGATAATCGATCAGTCAATGATAGCTCGCCAACTCACAAGGATCATGACTCTATTTGCAAACATGTGACTGTGACAGTGGTTTGAGCAAATGAAAGGTCGCAAAACAAAACCAAAACTTCTGGTAGCATCGGGAAGAAATAAAATACAAGATTTATAAGACTGATAATACATGAAACAATCCTAGGTCTAATGCATAATTAACATACCTAGCCCGCTCCATAAAAAAATGCACTAACTGTTCCTGGCCAAAGCTAACCATATATGGCCATACCTAACACGCAGAGACCAGCGGAAATAAGCAGGTCATTCATCTGCAATCTGCATAAACAGAGAAACCAAAAAATTGTGTCACCACATGGGACACTGAAGACACGCACGTTTTAGTTGTTTCTCAGTAGTTCCAACAGCATCACCTAGCTATATGGTGCGGTCCAGGAACAATCAGCCCCAGCGTCAAAAGATATGAACAAGTCTCCTTACAGCACACTGCAATCATATAAGCCCCAGCAGCTAGGACATGTTCCTTGGACTCTCAGTCACAACTCACAACACTCTCGTCCATCAACGTCTTGAACTTGAACATGCAGTTGACAATCCAACTCATCCTTCTCAATGTGGAGATCCTCTATCTGAACGGCCTCAAACCGAGATGCAATGGCTTGAAACTCAAAAGGGGCATTGAAGGTCTGAGCATAATCTTTTAGATACCTTCATGCATGTTTCCTCTATACGCGCAGTTGGGAACTCATATCTTTCGAGGGGGGATTTAGATTGATAGCACTGGTAAAAGGCGACATCCAAACAATGCCCTTAGTAAAGAGAGCATCCAAAAAACGCCATGACTTAGCTATACTTCTCTCTCATCTCTAGCACTATGCTCTAAATTGACTGTTTTGCCCCCGTGTGTTCGTCTTCCTGCTGGAGCAAGCAAGACGCCGACGAATGCTCGTCGCTGCGCACGTCGCGTCGGCGTCCCCTCGCCGTGTGCGCCCAGCGATCAAGCCGGCGCCGACGCGCACCCCTCGCCAAGACACTTTTACACTTGAGCCTTCACGAATTGAACTGAAATCTGTCTGGAGCTCGTGCGTCGGGGCAGCACGGCAATGGCGGCAGCTTGGGCGGGTCGGGGCGCGCGCGGCCAGCGGGCGGCGTCTCGAGCGGGCGTTGCGGCGGGCGGCGGCGAGCAAGCCGCGGGCAAGGTGGCAGGGGACGGCGCGCGGGGGGCGAAGCGGCGGCGCAAGCGACGGCCAGCTGCGCGAGGGGAGAGAAGCGGCGGCGGCGGCGCACGCGACGGGCAGCAGCGCGAGGGGAGAGAAGCGACGGCGGTGGCGAGGGGCACCGCAGCTGGCCGCGCGCGCGGGGGGAGCGAGGCGGCGGGCGATGGCGCTCGCGGGCGAGGCGGCAGGTTGCGGCTGGCCGGGGTCGGTCGGAGAAGAAGGCTCAGGGGCAAAATTGTCCTTTGAGGTCTGATTTAGGGTTAAAAGAATTAAAAAGAAGGGATAATGGTAAAAATTGGAAACCTGAGACACAACTAGTGGCGTTCATTGGATGTCGTCTTTACTAAGGACGTTCCTTGGATGTCTGTCTTTACCAGTGCTATAAATCTAAATATCCCTCTTTTGAGAGGGCTACTCTGGAATGGGTGGGGATCCGGTAAATTATGCCGTAGCAGCAGCCTTGGAGTAAGGCCAATATGAGCCGACTCACCAATGCACATGCGGTGGTGCTTCGTCGAGGAAGCCCACTCCAAGGCGGTCGTCTAGTTTTGTGCTACTGGATATGGCCCATGCAATCGTTTCATCTTTTGTGTCAACTTCGGTCACAGACTCGGGTCCAAATAGTTGTCATGGCCAAGATGGCAAGTGGCAACCAAGTGTCATTTTTTTTTATTCCCTCGAAAACAAAGGTGTCATTTTTTTATGTATGCGGACTGATATAAACTTACGTGCTAGTAATCACTGCACACATTTCACTTTCGTGGATGGTTGGAGCGAGTAAGATACTGGCACATTCTTCTCCCCACTGACTGGACCGAGGAGGCTTCCATAGGTTTCCCGGGGCCGGGATGTCGATATGAGAGCGTCCCCAACGACGTGGCAGGGGCTAACTCTTATCAGGAGCCACGTCTGGCAAAGGAAGGGTCTGTTTGTTTGGGCTCCGGCTGTGTCAGCTCCGGCTGTGGCTCTGGCTTTTCTGAAAAACAGCTGTGTCGGCTCCGGCTGTGGCTGTATCTAAAAACGTTTGGTAGAACAGCTTCTTTTGCAGCTTCACCTGTAGCTTCTTCTGCGGCTTCACATGCAGCTTCATGGATGAAAGTGGAAATTGACCAAAATGCCCTTGGACATATGGCCCAATTCTATTGTATTTCATATATGAATTATTTTTTTAATAATTTATGTTTCTAATAAACTATAGTGTATGATATATGAAGCTATCTTTTTTTCTTAACCAAAGTAATCTCCTCGTCATTTTCTTTTGCCAACAACATAAAAAAAATAGCTGCTGCTTTCTGCTGACAGTGCCTCGTCAAGTGAAAAAAAGAAAACAAAACAGAAGGAAAAATCACCTAAAAGTGGGCCAGGGCCCAGGAAAGATTTTATCAATCCCCAATCTCCTCATCGTCATGCGGCCAGCCTTTTCTCTCTCTTGCCGCGCTCTACACAGCAGGACGCGCACTCTGTTTGTTGGGTACCCCTGTGACGTGGCCTTGTGGGGACGGCAGGAGGAGCGCGTGAAGCCACCCGCGGGCTGCTCCCGGCTTCACCCGATTCCTGGCCGCGGCTCCGTCCGTGTTTTGCGCTGGAGCGGTTGCCGGAGCCGGCCGTTTGTTTTGGTTTTGCCTGGAGCCGCTCCTGGAGCCCCTGAGGGAGCCGTAACAAACAGCCCCGAAGTAGTAAGGCCCTCTACAGTGGGGAGCGGTTCCGATACAAAAATTGGGCCCCGCACAAGGTAAAATGGGCACCGAGTGTGACTTGCACAGCGGCGGGCACCGAATCCCTCTGCAAGTATGTCCCTACATGGCCCTACGTAGCAGGAAAAAAGTGTTTCTTATCCTCAACGATCAGTTGCTTCACGGGAGGAAATATTACTTTTTTATTTTACCGGCACCGGCGCAAGTACGTGCGCCGAAGCCCCGGTTTTTGGGCACCTGTGGTACTGGGCATCGCGCGGCACATCGTTGGGAGCGATGCCGAAAACTGAAAAAGAGCGTTTGGGCATCGGTCATCGCTCTCCACTGTGGAGGGCCTAAGATACTCCCTCCGTTTTTATTTATATGACGCCGTTGATTTTTTTGTTAAACTTTGACCAACAATATCTATAAAAATAATTAGTTGCTTAACGTGAAATGTATATTGTTGGATCTATCATCAAAAGCACTTTAAGATTAACTTATATATTTAGTTATTTGCATAAATATTTATGAATAAGACGAATGATCAAAGTAACAAAAAAAGTCAATTGCGTCATATAATAAAAAACGGAGGGAGTATTAGTCTAAATTTAGCACAGTATTCAAAATCAGCTGGGCTCCACCTGTCATTGGTTGAGCAGGGTCCACTTCATGCGTTAAACAAGGGTGGCAGTTATGAGCGACTAGCGCTTCGTCCAGCGCTAGCTTTTCGTTTTCCTGGCCTCCTCTCTCCTCCACGTGAGCAATAAATTGAGTCAGCTGTCGACAACGATGGCCGTTGGGGACGGCCTGACACGTTTAGCATACTGCCTGCTAGTAAACTCTCTGTTTGTTTCGTCAGTCGCCTATGAGACGCCACAAAATGCGCCCTGCTTCAGACGACATGACCACGGCACAGAGACGACTCAACAAGACAGATTATTGTAAACAAGTCCAACTTGCCCGTTCTGGTTTGTTAAGTACACCATGGCAGTTAGAGCAAGTATTATGGTGGGCTGGGAGCCGGCTAAATCCTACATGGAGGAGAGAGAAGTCAAGAGAGAGAAGAAAGCAGGCGAGTGGTGAGACGCCGGCTCACAGCGGGCGCAAGCGCAGTTTGGGCCCGCCAGCGCCCCTCCCTCCGCTCACAATTGGCTGCCATCTCTAGCTAGCAATAAATGCAGCATGTGATGTGAATAAAAAACGAGCTAGCCAGAGTGACGTGTACATGGTAAATCGCCGGCAGCCGGCGAATTCATAAGCCTTGCTCTTACATTGGGACTCAACAACTTCAACCGTACTGTCACCGCCACCCCATGTTGTGACAGCACAATCCATGACGTCGAATGAAAAATAGCGTCACATGCCCCACTTGACTTGTGTATATTCCCTTTGATTCTGCAAAATCTAGGGGGTGTTCGTTGCTTTAGCATTTAGCATTTAGACCTGTTACATTAAAGAGAATCTTATTATTTAAGAGTACTAAATAAAATTTAATGACAAAACCTTTTTACAGATAGGTACATCTTTACGAGACGAATCTAACGAGCCTAATTAATTTATATTTTATTACAGTGATGCTACAGTAATGCTACAGTAACCAGCGCCTAATCACGGCTTACCTACCCTTGTTAGATTCGTCTCGCGATTTAGACGAGGGGTTCTGCAATTAGTTTTGTAATTAAACTTTGTTTAATACTCTTAAATAACAAGATTCTTCCCTCTAAATTTTAAACCTCATGCAACGAACACCCCCCTAGTTGAATCATAAAAAACCCTGGCTGCCGCGCGAGTATCTGCTATGTTGATTCGCTCGCGTGCTGGAGACTCGCTAATCCGCGGGTTCAGTGAACCGGGCAGACAGGCGAGAGGCGACCAAGTGTGAACGGCATATTTTTTATGCGTCCACTCTCCACCTTGGTGCGTGGGCGCGTGCGGCGGCGCCATCTCCAAGCCTGCTCTCTAGCCGGCGTTGCGGTGTGCGCCACATTCGTTCGCGCCAGCAAGGACGGCGACGACGACCCTGCCTTTGTCCGTAATTCTTATCGCCGAGATGTTGTAACTTTCCAACGTGGACTTTCTGTATTTTGTCAGCATTTGAATTTCCGACATGTTGACAAAGTTCAGAAAAACGCACAAAATAAATTTCTATGTGGATTCAAAACACTTCATAGATATTTTATTGAGAATTTGAAATCTGGGCTGTTACACAATTGCTCTTGCTATCATCGTAAGGATTGATGTTTCGATTTTTCATAATGATTTACATGAAAAAACAATTGATTGCTTTTGTTTATGGTAACAATAATGCTTAACTGAAACAAACATTTTCCCTTCATATATAGAAACTTTTGAGACTACATTAATAACAAAGAAGAGCTCTAAGCAAGGGTTTTGTTATTTTATTTCTGTTCAAAAGAGTACTTCAATACATTGCTTGTTTCTCATTGTAATAAAGGTCCACCATATGTGAACTTTCCCTCAATGCTTATCGGGGATATAGAATATGTGTTGTTGTCAGACGCAAAGGTAGGTTGATTTTGTACAACTTTTGATGTTTGGCCATTCTGATCAATGAGCTGAATATTGCTGAACGAAGCGGCTTTTGTGTTGTTACAAAGGAATCCACTTCCCATTGGGGCCAACTGGGTCTCACGAGTAATCACAAATCCACCAAGCCTGATGTTGTTTCCTTCTTTGGCCAGGTTAGTGAACAAGGATTTAGGGAAGCGGCCAACTAAGTTTGGTTCTGAGTCCAATCCAATGTGCACCAACCAATCCCCAGAATTATCCTGTAATTGTTTAAAATAGAGGGGGCATTAGCATATAAAAAATGAACCAAATCTTATTGTTCGAAGCATAGACCAAGTGGCATTTCTAAAAGAGTGCGATAAGTATTTTAGGCTTGTATTATGACTTTTAGACAAGACATAAAATTCTTACAACCTTAAAAACTTTGAAGATAATAGCACGTTTGGCACCATTAGGGTTAGAGACTTCTTCAATGGCAACTCCTGGAACTATTGATACATTAGCTTCAGGCACATAACCAGGACACTGTAAATTGTAGCAGCCCGTCTTCTTTTGTGAAAGGAGAAAGGTGTATTACCGTCCAAGAAACAAAAAAATGAGTTTTCGAATCACCGTACAAGCCTGGATACACCTATGGAAAAGGTTACAATATGAAAATGAGAAATGCACTAAAGAAAGTTGTCATGGTTTTGACATGGATTAGTTGCTTTGTGTCTGTGTCATATCATTAATGCAAATGTCTGCAAGTTTTGTTGTAGCAATAAATAAAAACATACTTATGTCCTTTTTCTCCAAAATATGAGTAAAATGGCGAAGAAAATTACATGCCATCCTAAAGTAATTCCATCCTGGATCGGGTCTGTACTGTAACCAAAATTATTTATTTGAACAAGTATTCCGCTTCGTTCATTTTCTTGGATTGAAAAACCATACACATCACTTGTTACTGTGAGCCCATAATAACTCGGAGAATCCATTAAATGTGTCGCAACCTGTAAAAAATGAATGACATAAAAGAAACAATTTGTCTGAATTAAAACCAATATGTCCATCAATGAATGGAAATGTGCATGTTAACATTAGTTGGATACTTTTGTACTAGGGAAGTCCACTGGTAAATTGATTAGCACAGTGGATGAACATTTTCCTTTATACTATCCCAACGTTAGTTTTGACTTAAGATACATCTCCTGAGCAACAAAGTCTACTTAGCAAACAAAATAAAGTCATTAAGCGAACCAAACTTACATAAAGAGATGTTGCGCCAACATCAAGTTGTGGTGCATCTTTGTTTTGTGACCGTTGAACTATTTGTAACTCATTTATAGCCATAAAGAGCAATGGATCCATATAAGATGGAGTCAATCTGTTAACCTCACCGCCTAGAGATGCACCATCAAGCTTGTCCTGCAATCAATCCAAAGAGATAAAAAGAGAGAGGCAATTTGTTTCTTAATTATAAATCCTTTGTGGATTACTGTAACATCCTGACTTTTAGGCCATCATTCTTAAGAAAACAAACTACTCATTAGTACGAGAATTAAGAATTCAAAATAGTCTAGATGAAAATTTTCCGAATAAAATTCTAAGTTCGAGTCATTTCGGCGCTAATAAACAATTTGGTTATGATTTCAAGTTGGGATGTTCCTATTTGAGATTTGAAATGCTTGGAGTTGGTTTTCGTGTTTGAAATTCATATTTGAATAATTTATGGAAATTTTAAACTCATGCATGCATGCCATTCATAGGTGCACAGGAACTGTTTGAATTTTCGTGGGAAATTGGCTTTACCAAAAATTCCCAAAAATTCACCATAGCTCGTAAACCCACAGAAGGAATTTATGTAAATTTTTCATAATTTTTGGATCAAGTTTGGACAGATAGAAAATTCGTTGTCCTGTCTCTGTTCCTGGAAATTCGAGTATAACACTATGCTTCATGGGCTTAAGCTCTAGTCGGCCCACTTAGAAAATGGAAAAAAAGAAAAGAAAATGAGAAACATACCTGCTCATCCCAGCCCAGTGATGACGTGGCCCACTCCAGCCCAGCCGACCCACGCACGAACCGCCATCGTCGCTATCGTCGTCCTCCTCCCGTCGCCGAAGTCAAACGCACCGCCGCCGGCCGACCGTTGCCGCCTTGCCACGCGCACACCGTCCTGTGCCGCTACTGTGAAGCTACAAGAGGAAGCGACGCGTGCTGCCCTCATCCACATCACCTCGAGCCTTCCCGGACTTCCTTTTCTTCTCTTTCTCTTTCCCTCTCCGATAGCCACTGCCGCCGGCCACAAAAATCGGATCGAACCGCCTCTCCTCGCCATAAAACCCGATTCTTTTTCCCTCAGGTCCTCCTGTAGCCCTTCTCATCCTCCCAGAACAGCCCTTGACGAGGGACGTCGAGTGAGAGCAGCGAATTTTGAGATCATCTCTTCCCGCCGCCGACGCCATGGCCGCCTCCACTTGAAACTCCAGTCGAGCCGCTGCTCCACTGCCTCCCCTAGCTCGACCACCGATGAAAAAGGGTGCGTAAGAGACTCCCCTAGACCTCCACCAGCACGCACTTCAAGCTTCCCCTCTCCTCCATGAGATCGACGTGAAGTTTCCACCATGGACGCCGGATGAGCACCTCGGACGCCATCGTCGATTCCTCCCTCCACAGTGATTTTCCGCTCGATTCATCGAAACTGAAGCTACCTCACATCTATAAGAATCCATTTGAGTCATCTCCCGTGCAATTACATCATCCAGATCGACGGATCTTGAGGATTTCTGGCCGCCTGTTCTAGCCTCCCCTGTTTTTACTGTTCACGACCTACATTCCAGAAAATGGAAAAATAGTTAAACATTTCAATAATTCATATCTGTAGCAATATAACTCAGAAAAATGTAAACTAATTGTTTCTAGTTTCCCTGTAACTAGATCTATCCATTGGTGCAACATAAACTCTTGGACTCACAGTAAATGTTTGTACAAAATTCAGAAAACTAAAACATAAATAAATTCACATATGCACGTCTGTACATTCAAAAATTCTCATTTTTGGTATGCATGCATACCATGGCATTCCAGAATTGTTCACCAAATGGAATATTTAATTGATGCATATTTTAGCAATAATTTCATTTCCATATTTTTCATTGTTGCAATTTTAGTAGTTTATTCTTGCATGTTCTTAATTCAATTTTTGGATATGTTACTTTACAGGATATTAGCGTTCTAATGAAAATTCGAAATAAAAATTTTGCCTTCCAGAACCAGGTTAAAGGAATTTCGAAATGAAAACTTTGTCTCGATCTTTCAAAACCATAGAATTCTTTAGTTCTTTTGTGAAAATACTTTAAACAAAAGTGTGTTAAAATATTTTTGGGTTATTTATGAACCTCATATAGCACCATATTCATAATATCTAAATCATGTAAAATAAATCCTTAAGAACATGTCATATGTAAATAATTTAGTTTAAAAGAAACATATCTTTAACTATGTCATATGTATGCATAAAGGTATATAAATACCTATAGAAGGTAAGTTAAGATTTTAACATATAGGAATATTTCCATATGCATTAGAAACATGTAGTTTCATTTTACATGTAAATCATTTTAGGGATAATTGCTACACAAATTTAATTTATTTATTCATGTTTGCTTGAACAACGCCATGTTCATCAGTAGAGATAATTATGGATTTCACATAATAGATATGCACACAATCACCATCGATAAGCCATATGTATCTCACTATGTTTCCTAGGATTTACTAAATGAATGTTTACATGTACCATCATGTTAACCTTGCATTAATTAATTTAAATAACACACATACATGTTTAATTTTAAGAGAAAATGGATGATAAATAATTTGTCTAGGTGAATATGGCTCCTATAAGGCCAAGAATGTATCTCGTAACGAACGACGACCATAGAATGAAATAGAACCACGTAAACCCTAGCTTTCTCTATTTCTATTCGCTTATCGATAGAACTCGATAACGTGTAGTCCATTCGTACGAACTCCGAATACATATTTATTTTCATGAAATGCATTCCATGATCATGCTCTTGGGTTTTTATTCGAAATATTGTATTCATCTTTGTAGATTTCATTGGATCTTTTGATGGCTTTATTTGGATCTTTCGATCGTGGGTTGACGCGCACGTGACTGAATCGTCGAAGGACTACATCGCGGGAAGATCGACACTTGAAGACTGTCGAGTGAATTATGTATATAAAGGTGCGAGGCAAGCACACCCCCCTTGATCATTTTGATCCTATGTTTTGCAAGTGCATTTAAGTACTTAATTTGTAGGATAAATTTGTACATAATTTATATCACTAAAAATGCTCATTTGGGAAATGGTAGATACTACCTATTGGTTTTATCCATTTATTGGACCTTATTATAATCCCTTGTAACCATAGGGTGGTTTGTCACATTGGTCATACCATATGCTTCATGATATAATTAATTGCTAATTAAGCTTGTTAAAATGAGGGACTATATTTTGTATAAATGGAAGCACATGTATATTCATTAAATTTACGGATTATGTTGATGGTAATTATTGTTGATAATATATGTTGGAAACCTAGATGTTGACGGGTTTGATGTGACAATGATAAATAGATTAATGATTGTTTGATAATGATGATTTTGGAGACCCGTCACATCACATAAGGACCGGTACATTTGAATCTTGATTTAAGGAAACAACGTACGACCATGGATGCTGGTATGGGACGGCCATGGCTAAGTAGTTAGTTGAATGTTGCCTTGCCTTCTAGAAGTAGAGAATGTATGGATAATTTACCCGATTTGGTAGTTATTCAAAGGGACCTCCACTACTACGGTTTTGGACTCAAGGTGCGCTGATACAATAAATTGTATCTTTTCCTGCCTAACTATCCATATATGAAGGAGGGGAAAATTGTACCTCTGGGATGTTAGTGGTCAGGTTCAGAGGAATGTATGCAATTTAGGGAAGGCAAGGTTAACAAACGGCTAATGAAAACGTCATGTGTGATACCGATGTGCACACTTCGTGAGTGCACGGTGCACGGTGCACGATCACTCACTGTCCATGGGTACAGCGTACAAACTCTGCAGAGTCATAATCCATTCGAATGGTCGTGCTTGCGGTCTCAAGCTCCTTAATGATGGATCTTTGTTTAGAGAATGGTTGGGATTAAAATTGATCATGGTTCTTATAATTGTTGATATATGAAATGGCATAGTTGATAATTTTTGTAGGAGCTTGACATGGAAGTCAAGTATGTCACTTGATCTATATGATAATTTACTTGTGCTTACATTTATGCAATTTATATTCAAGAAATTCAATTTAGTAATTATTTTATTAATTAAGTTTAGATTGCTCTATGCTCATTTATGCAAACTTAACCATACTATACCTTCTTTCATTTGGCCTTGCATATAATTATGATTTTGCTATTATTCACCCGCATTGCTTGCCTCCGATAACTTGGTTTCAGATATGACATCGATTGTGGTGAGGAACGACGCCGTTCTTTCTAGGAGTTCAACTTCCAGTCAATTGCCTGTGGGACGAACACGGGGCACACGCTGGAAATTTGAATTTCTTTATGTTGCCGCTGCGTATATTTCTTAAGGTAGTTTGTTGGCCTTTGAGCCGATATTTTGTAAATTTCAATTAAACTTGTTAGCTAAATTTTGATATAGCTAAGATTCCACTGTGATTACCGTGTGTACTTGTCATTGATTCTGGGGCAAGTACGGAAAACACGGAGTTTCGGGTGATTTAATTACCCGGGACACCGCAATTCTATTCAGACTTTTGATGTTCAGGAATTATTTTTAGAAACCTATACTTACAAATCACTCCTATTCATAATTATAGGTGTGATATGGATGGTTCAAAATTATACAAGAACCAAGTGATATATCTAACAAGAAACTATAGTGATACCCACCTGGCCCAAAGCATAACCATAACATCCCAATATGATATGAGCAGAAACTAGAATGCTTGAAAACATGATGAAGGGGGAAGAAGCTTTTCCCATGTGTGGAGCCACAAACAACACCACAATGGGAGACCTCTGGTTATTGCATAGCCCCATTTATACAGTGATGAGGCGCGAGAGATGAAAGCTCTTTAACTCTCATGCAAAAAGATTTTATTTTGCCAAAGGGTAACTGATTCACACAAATTCTAAAATATCTGCAAAGATTTAGTGCATTAATTTCTCTATCCATAAATTGTGATTTTAAATACTCCATTGGTTCATATCCACAAGATATATGCCATAAAATATTGACCATGATTCAGACCTTAAAGATCCTTAAAATAATACATGGTATATTTTGGATGATTATCCAAAGGAATATTGAGAACCACGATGAATGCAAGAAATATTAATTCTCCCGTGAATCATATTTTTTATTAGAAATTTATGTCGACACATGAAGAAGAAATATTTGCCTCTAAACCTATCAATTAATCTATATTATGTGCACTCATTGATGTTTCAATATCTACATGGATTCTTGGCCGTAGCCTCATTGAGGTCAAAGCCGGGATTTATTTTTTTTCATTATTTTAAAAAATCTGGACGGATTCTTACTAAAGATACATTGCATAGAATATCGGCAACAATTTGTTTTTTTTCAAGAATACGCAGGAGAACTGCGTATCATTCTATTAAGAAGAAGAAATAGTTGTTACAAGATCCACACGTTACAATAGATGTCGTAACACGGATTGGCTACCAATAAGCAGGCTGCGAAGCTAACTAGCTGTCAAGCGCTCGCGCCACCACCCTTGCTAGATTCTTTGCTCCTGCTGCAATCCAAATATCTACCTCGGATAAGATAGCCTGGACGAGCTGTGCCACTGTTGTTGCCCGTTCGTCGAAGACTCTTGCATTCCGTTCCTTCCACACGCTCCATGCGACTAGCATGATTAGTGTGTCGACTCCTTTCGCCATCTTCTTCGACTGTCCTGCATTGGTCTTCTGCCACCAGTCGTATAGGCCGTCGTCACTGAACGCGCAACGGATTTTGAGTGTGGAGAGGACGGCCCACCAAACTTGCTTGGTGTAGCTACAATGAAGTAGTAAGTGGTCATTGGTCTCCGGTTCTTGATCGCATAGACAGCATGTGTCATCGTCTTGTAGATTGTGCCGCCGTCGGCGCTCCGAAGTCCATAACCTCCTTTGCAATTTGTACATTTCTATTTTTCGCTCGCTCGTGCTAAGCCGGACGTGATGTCTCTCTCCCTAATCCAGCAAGTTCATTGAACCGGGCAGGCCAGGCGAGCGACGAGCCGACGACCCAGTGTGAACGGCATATTTTGTACGCGGGCCCACCTTAGCGCCTGGGCGCGCGCTACGGCGTCATCTCGAGGCATTGCTCAAACCGGCGCCGTGGCGTATCTCCGATTCGTTCGCGCCAGCGGCGACGGCGACCCTGACATTGTCCGTAATCGTCATCGCCGAGCTGCCGTAACTTTCCGGCCTGACTGCTGCGGTGATGGTGTTGTGTTGGATTCTTGTTGGTTTGTAGTTGCTGCAAGCCAAATCTGACACACACACACTTATTTGATTATTTACTTCTGTTTTGTTGACGTGTATGCACGGCACGGATTTATTAGGAGTCACTGCTAGGATGTCGCTGTTACAGTTTTTACTGCTTTTTCTTACTTGTAATGCAGGAACTCGTAGATTCGTTGCGCCGATTTTTATCTCCCCTGTTTGTTCCGCTTTCATGATGAGAGGAGAGGACAGGACGATGCATACGGTAGGCTGCAGCTGAAGCCTGTTATAGCCTGTTAACTGTAAATACTGTAGCGGCTGTTGAAGAAATAAGTGCGAACACTGTAGCTGCTGCATGCTACAAAACCTCCAACCGAACATGCCTGGCAGATGCTTGGGCTTTTCACACGAAAGTGATGTCCATTGCGGGCGATCGGCATCAGCGGTGCCACAACCCAAAAACTTTCCTGCCATCTCTCATGCGTGTCGACCATTTCAGACCGCCGACTGCCGAGCCGTGTTCTAGATGCTCAAACGACGGCCATATACTGCCGTTCCACATATCTGGTGCTAGACGCTTCAGTGTGATGTAATTTGGATCCTTCTGGCTGAGATGCTATCTCCTACATATATGCGGTTAAAGTTCTAGATACAATCAATCATGTATCCACGGCCACATTTCTCCATCGGATAAAGCAGATATATGCAGGTTGGGCACCCAATGGTCAATTGACCACATGGTTCTATTGCTTCCAAATGTTAAAGTGTTCCTTTCGGATTGGCCATGTTTCACCAATACAAGAAAGTTATATGCGCAGTTGGCTTACCTGTTCAGAGGACTGGATAATCGATCAGCCCATGATAGCAGCAGCTGCCTAATAAACTAGTCACAGGCTACTAGCTCGCCAGCTCAAAATGATCATGACTATATTAGCAAACATGTGACACTGTGGATTGAGCAAATGAAAGGTTGCAGAACAAAAACTTCTGGTAGAATCGGGAAGAAACACAAGATTTCATAAGGAATATAATACAAGATTTCATAAGACTGATAATACACGAAACAATCCTAGGTCTACCGCATAATTAACATTCCTAGCCTGCTCCATCAAAAAATGTACTAACTGTTCCTGACCAAAGCTAACCATACATGGCTATAAACCTAATATGCAAAGACCAGCGGAAATAAGCAGGTCGTTCATCTGCATGAACAGAGAAACCAAAAAATCGTGTCGGCGCATAGGACACTGAAAACACGTTTTAGTTGTTTCTCAGTAATTCAAATAGCATTACCTAGCTATAGGTTGCAGTCCAGGAACAATCAGCCCCAGCCTCCATAAATATGAACAGTTCTCCATTTACAGCACATTGCAATCATAGAAGTCCCAGAAGCTAGGAAGATCGGTGATCTGGCTTCCATGTCGAAAGCGCCATCAAGATGCGCCCTTTCCACCCTTGGAGTAACCATCTGTTGTCCTCGTCAATGATGAAGTCCTTGTGGTAGTTCCTACCCTTCTCCCGAGCACGCTTCATGATATCCTGGTTCATTGGCAGCTGCTTGAAACCAGCCCTCTGAGTCCGCACCTGCCATTGCTTGTATGTCTCGGGCCTTTCCAGCCTCTCCAGTCCCTCACAAGAGATCACATTGATTGCCTCTCTCCCAAACAGAGCTGACTCAATAAGCAGCCTCTGCTCGTTATCCCTCGGAATGTTAGTCTCCAACATGTCAAAGATAGCAGAGTACTGGAACAAGGCTTCCCTGAAGCGTGACACGAAGAATGGTGCATTGTAAGATCCATTGATAATCCCATGTATGAACACATGTGGGTTCATCTTCCTTATTGTGTTCAAGACCATGTTCCTTGGACTCTCAGCCACAACACTCTCGTCCATCAAAGTCTTGAACTTGAACATGCAGTTGACAATCAGCAACTCATCCTTCTCAATGTGGAGATCCTCTATCTGAACGGCTTCAAACCGAGATGCAATAGCTTGGAACTCAAAAGGGACATTGAAGGTCTGAGCATAATCTTTTAGATACTTTCCTGTTTCCTCTATACGTGCAGTTGGGCGAAAACCAGGCTGGGGTGTGTCGATTCCGGTGATCCGAAGTCTTGGAGGGCCACCAGGCCTAGTAGACAACCTTTGAATGAGGCACGGCCACTGGAAACCATAGTATATACCGTAGTCCACAATATGAACTTTCTTGGCCTTCTCAACAGCATTCATAATTGTTTGATTAGCAAAGAAATGAGAAATCTTCTTGAATGGGCATGCTGCCAGATAAAGCTGGTAGGCCTTCAGCAAATCAGTGCATGCAAACCTTGTCATTGTAAATGACTTGTAGATCTGACTCCCAGTACCAGCAAGCCTCGCTTCAAGGCCATTGGCAAAGCAGTGCGCCAAACGCTGATCACCATCACCATTGGGAGATGCATGCTGTCTGATCTGCTTCAGGAGCTCTGTTGCACTACGCCGATCATCAGTGGCCACAGACTGAGCACAATGGATGAGAAGAGTCTCCAAGTCAACCACCTCTTTCTTCGGCTGCTTCTTGCCACGGCCCTTGCCATGTCCAGAGCCTCTGCCATGGCCCCCATGTGGATGCTTCTCGCTCTGAAGGGCTTCACGCAGCTCTTTGACGCCTTTGGAGCAAGTCTCACCATTGCAGAGCAGGACCTTGTCCATCATCTCCCGCACAAGGTGGTCGGTATCAATAGCAGGTGCTGAATGTTTGGTGCACCTCCCTTCCTCTGCATCTAAGTCATCCCCATAGAAATGCTTCTTTCCTCGGTGAGCTGCTGCTTCAACATCAGACTTCTCTGTCTTGACCTCCACAATCTTCTTCTCTTCCTTAACATCACGCAGCAGGCTTGGGACAGAGGCAGACTTCTCAAGATCAATCACAAGCTTGCTCTCGTCAGGTAAAAACCTGCTCGCCTCTTCAAGGCCGCGACAGAACTGCATAGCCTGCTGGTTCTGCACATCAAACTCAGAGAAGCCAACATCCGGCATGAAACCAGGCGAGCCCAGCAACGACTCAAAGCCGTCCGATGCCGTGACACCGCTGCCGTTCGACGACGCGAACGACGACGACTGCGAGAGCAGTGTCTGAGGCACCTGGCTGGTCTGCAGCTGGTAGAGTTCCATCCGATCGTACGGCCACGCGTCGCCGGCTTCCACCACGCTGCCGTCGGGGCTCAGATCCCGATACAGCTGCGGCGGCTGCAGGAACGGCGCCGAGGGGAAGTCGAGAAACGGCGTCCGCACGGCGCCGAAGCCGTCGGACGCCGCCGCGCCGCAGCTGCATGAGCCGAGGCTGTTGCAGGAGTTGGTGACGCTGCTGCCGTCTGGGCTCTCGACCGCGCTCCCGCCGGATGACGCGGGCTGGTCGGCGAGGATCTCGAGGAACGGCTTCTCGGCGGCGAGCAGCGCTCCGTGCTCCGGGTAGTGCTCGTACTTCTCATCGATGTCCTCGGCCATGAGCATGCGGTTGATGTAGCCCAGCACGATGTCCGAGAACGCCTCCGAGTCGTCCGGCTGTCCCGGGGCCGCCGCCGAGGCATCCCTCGGCGGCGACGCGCGGTTGGTGGAGGCGGGCGGGACCACGGTCGTGGGCGCGACATTTAGGTAGCCGCCGCCGCCGCCCGCAGCCGACGCGATCCCGTCGGGCGGCATGAACAGCGCGTCGAACTCCTCCGCCGTGAACCCATTGACGGCGGCGGCGGCGGCCCCGATTTGGGGGTAGATTGGCAGGTGGCCGTCGCGCTTGGATCCCGGCAGCAGCGTGCACAGCTCGTGCATCCCAGCGTCCATGACCATCGATATGATCCCCGCTCCGGAACACCACCACTACCACCACCACAGCAGAGCATACAACCACGCACGCCGCAACCTGTCCAAATGCACGGAAAAACACAACGACACGGATCAGAATTCGAACCCGAAGAACGCGGTATCCAAGTCCACCAGCTGAGGCGCGCTGACTCACCCGAAGGATCAGGGGGCGTACGGAGTCGCGGAGATGCGCGAGGTCGTCAAGGTTTTCCTACCCGCGACCGCGCGCGACTCGGGGAGGCGAGAGAGAACACAGGAGACGACGCGATAAAGAGGAAAGGGGAGGAGGTGGAGGCGGACCAGTGTTTTTTCGAGAGGCGCAGGTTGTTGGCCCGAGCCGGGCTTGCTCTTGTATTAAACGGGTGCGCGTTTCTCAAAAAACAATTAAACGGGTGCGCGAATGTCGACACCAATCCAGGCCTCCGCCTGGCTCGTGCGCTCGGTCCACGCACTGTGGGCTCCGATCTGGCGCGGGTGGTTGCAGTGGACGGCTTGGATGGGTCACAGCGTACGGGCTGGGTCCACGGGAGGATGTGCCATGCCCAGAGAGGAAGGTTCGTGGAAGAAGGCCGCTTGCTTGGGCCGTAGGGATGATCTGGGGCGGGTGGACTGTGTCTGTGACTCTGTGGACCTCTTCGTTAAGCGTCGCAGGCCGGGCCCAGCGGCAGCGTTGTGTGGTGAGAGTGTGTGAGACCTGACCTGACTAGCATTTGACAGTTTGACACTGCCTTGGCAGCTGGGAGACCCAAGAACATGAGTGTTTCTGTTTGTTGTTAAAAGTTTCTTTTGGACCCTATAAAAAAAAGTTGCGACTGGACGGCCCAGATGGCATGTCCGTCGCGGATGAATAGTGCAGAGTAGGAGTATAATTTTATTGTTTGAGCCTGGCATCATCGTTGCGAGCTTTGCAGCGAAAAGATCTCGCGAGACTTTCACTTGCGTGATTGGCTCGCCGCGACACAAGCGGGAAGGGCGTGGACCTGGTCCGCCGGCGTACAGATAGCCTAGCTTGGCCACCAAGTTCCCGGCAGCCACGTGGTGGTCCCGAGCTATCCACGCCGCCTCCACATACCAGCGCGCGGCAGTGTGTGGCCGGGTGGCAGCCGACCGACACCTCAGCGAGTGGGGCGTGCGGTGAAGGGCCCCCCGCCACATCATCATGCACTAATCGCTTACGAAGCTGCGTGACGCGGTAACTTGAAGTAGCAACATACTGCAAAATAGCACTTGCTTTTAGTTCATTTACATTTTTTTGCTAAATAATTCATTTACATTGACTGATAATATCTCTAAGAGTAAATAGAAAGTGTTATATATTAGATATTTATTTTACAATGAATTATAATATTTAATTACATTGTCGATCTTAATGAAGTTTTTGCTATGGACAGTTCAAGTCGAAAATATTTGACTTTGATCCAAACAAAAATATTTATGTTTCTAATCAGGAGTAATATATACTTATGCAACATCCTGGAAAATACAGGGCACAACGTCAGAGAAAAAATATTCATGATGCGGAGAGAGAAACAAACATAAAAAATGGTTAATCAGGAAAACTATAGTGCTGTGCACATGACATGATTAATAATTCACCGATATCACCCAGACTTTTTCTCTTCGTAATCTCGCTACAGATTGTGTCGCAGAGTAGTTTGTACAGTCTGAGCTGCATCACATGCATGCGGATGCAAGGGGATTGGGCCCCTGAGATTCCTTCTAGAAGCTTTCAGTACATTGGGCACTGCCAGAAATGAATAACAAATGTGACAGGTGGAATCTTTTATCGGGTCAGACGGTACAGTAGGATGAGCTCGAAATATGCAGCTCACAGAATCGTGCCCCGCGATACACGGTTGTTATTTTAGTACACTTGCTTCAGGCTTTTCTCTGTTTCAGTTCAGGCTCAGCTTTCCTTAATCACGGCGATGCAACTTGTTATAAAATAAAGAGTAAAAGGACTGGGGTTCATGGAGTATTACATACAAAAATCAGTACTGGAGATGTCCATGAACTAACTATTGGAGGGACAAAACAAACCGAGCTCCCTGAAGGACACACGACAAAATTACACCTCACATACTCTCTGAAAAGATCAGTGTGTAGTTTTTCCTGATCTAGCTGTCCATATCATGTATACTGTGTGAGATGTTTGTTGTGTCATTGCATCTAGCGCAAATTGGTCAGAACAATTTTGTGTTTTGACAGGGACTGCGGGACGATGCCCATTGGCTAATCGGATATGGATAACTAAGAAAAGTTCGAAATCATGTTGTCTACTGCCAACCATAGCCGTCATCGCATGTATACATGGTGCAAATTAAATCATCAGTTCTCACATGCTCCCTCCATTCAGGCATTCACCAGACGCTCATATATGTAGCTCACTCCGAATGTTTATGTATGAACCAAGTCATATGCTCAGATTAACGGACCATAAGGTGAGCAATTAGGCGAATACTGCTCCGGTAGGATTTCTAAGACGTTCGATCCGATCAGATAGAGCAGTTCAAACTGCACAAATTAATCCCTTCGGCCAAAACGTTATACAAATTCCACCAAAGGGAATGCCTCGATGGATCGCCCTCGGACGGTCTCTTCCTTGCCTGGACTTTGTCGTCATCACATAAAGTCCTCGCACCAGGCTCTATCATGCATGTTCGATCCCTCTCTCGCCTTTTCCTCTCATCAGTGGACTTAATTATACATAGCATCAATAATGACCCTTTAATTGTTTAATCAGCTTGCAGCCTAGGGTAGCCTATAGATAATGTAACTAACCAGGTTTAATTGTTTAATTTGGTCCCTCGATTAGATCAGCAGAAATTACGTGATCCATCCCGAAGTTCGACGGAATTACAACCACGAATAACACTCCATCGAAAGGAATATCCGGTTGTTGGCTACTTTTCAATTTCTGTCGTTTCATTTGAAAGATGATCGATATGCTGCATAAAATGGTCAAGCGCGCGTGCAAAATGTTTGTACTGAATTGTAATTGCCGCTCGGTCGCCATCACTCCATCAGGACAGTGGGCACGTAAGTACGTTTTGGGGGTACTGTATCTTTGCTTCCCGTTTCGCTGTCGTCGTCTCTTGGCTTGATCTTTGTCCTGCTTAGTGCTTACTAAAGTCATTTTCGTTGACGTGGCCCATCTTTCTCTGCGCAATTTTGTAGACACGTATGCGCATCAACTACAGTAAATTTTAAATTTTGATTTGTGCGGAATTTAGTGCATACGCACTTCCACTCGTGCGATAGAGTTAATTTAAAGTGAGTAAAATGTTTGTTTTTAACCTTAATTACGGGCCATGCATCAGAAAATTAGTACTACTATGTGAGTTTTGCCCTTTTGAACTTTGATTGGTAGCTTCTCCTTTACGCTATCATAGTCAAACACAGTCTCGCCTACCAACGCCCACGCACGTCCCAGGAAACCTCCCGATCAAGTAAACAAAAACATGTCCATGCGCCATTATGCACGTAACGAAATATCGCATGCACAGCAAACTGTGTAGCAGTATTTTAATAGCGGTAACAACTGCCTGCACTTACCGGCTAAGCATCGTCCATGATCCCTCCAAGAATTATTGTTAATCGGTGACACCAAACAGCGTCCAGGTTCATTGCATTCGTCCTGCCCAAGCATCAGGGTGCTTCTTCTTCTTCTTCTTCTTTTTTTTGGTACCTTCTTGACCCGATAGCTGCTTGCAGATGTCGCATTTGACTTGGCTTTACATGCGGCTTCGAGTCCTAGCTAACTTCATCAGTGGATAATAACCCAATAAATATTCTCTGCTGTTTGGCTTCAAGGTGTTGACCTTGACCATGAACAGGAGTACAATTGTATATAGTAGTATTAACAAAGTAAACAAGACCCCCGATGGAATCCGACTATATTTGAGAAAGAGCAAGCCAATTGTACTTCTGTCGTCGTTAAATTGTGATCTTATTCCCTTTTTATCCTTTTGTAGGATAATATGATTTCGATCATGTTCCTCAAGGAAAAGGAACATGGCCTCTTCGTTTCCCCAAAACTGGAATTTTAATTCTTAACAGAATCTTGGCCATGATAGCTGGCATGGTAGCATGTGGCGATTACGGATGGGAGGGTAAAATTTCAAAGCTTTGTTACTGGAGTAGCCCAGATGCATTCCATATATATAAAACCATCGCAAAAGGTACAAAATACTCTACCAGTTACTTACATTTATCAGTGAAAAATGGCCGAGTAAATTCATTCCTCCTGTCCAAATTTTTGGTAGGCCTGATTCCTCTGCCTCTGAACATTGCAAGCTTGGGCGTTTCACTGATGCTGTACTTCAGTCACTTTCTCGGTCCTCGACACCTTGCCAGTGGGGGACAGCAGAACAGAAGCAAAAGGCCCAACGACGGCACATGTTCAGCTTCTAGAAGGTCTACATTTTGCCCGGATTTAAAGCTAACAATCTCGTGGATCGCTCTCAAATTAATTGAGCATGTCCATGCATGCATCCGAGATTGATCCGGTATGTGCCGTCCCTAGACGAGAGGGACGTGTGCGTGTTTCGATCTCATCTGTAAGGAGACTGAAGGACTGAAAGGGAACCGTTGCCTGAAAGCCAACCAACGGATACTGCATTTTGACAAGGGAAAAGTCGTCGCCGCGCCTGCAAAAGCCTGAATACGACATGAAATGCTTATTAGCGGTTGCTAGAACTTCGAAGGATTGATGGTCCTAGAGGATCAATGATTGATGTATTCATGTGAGTACAATCCTCAAGGACCATCTGCTGGAATGGGTGTACTGTCAAACATGCGCTCTGTTCTCTGTTCTTTCGCTTTCTCTCCACAGAGAGAGGTACTATACTCTCTTGCAGCCCATATGTGGCCCAATACGTTAGGCCCCAACAGGAACAGAACGGTAGGTTTTTGTTTTTTGAGCAAACAGAACGGTAGGTGAAATGGACAGATCCAAAAGAGGCCACGCAATTCCAAGAGGGCGAGGCCCATGCTGCAACGCACGCTCAGGGCCCATGTGAAATCGCCTCGTCCCCGAGGCGTTGGGCATTTTTCGGCCTTCTTCCTCCCGGCGGTGTGCCATATCGGCAGCAGCACGCCTCCGTCCCCGTCACACACTCGCTTCATCCTCGCCTTCCGTTCGCGGGAGCTCGTCGCCTCTTATCGGCGAAACCCCACCCGAAATTGCGCGCTCCCCGAGCTAAACCCTCTCCGGCGAGCGTCGATGAGGCCGTCGCCCGTGTGGGCGCGGGCGGTGGGCGGCTGCTCCTCGGCGGCGCTCACCTTCTTCTGCCTCCGCCCCCTTCGCCGCGCCGTCCACCCCGCCGCCGTTTTGGGTGGCGGGTGCTCCTCACTCCACCGCGGCTGCAGGAGCCGACTGGCGCATAGCCTCGTGGACGAGGTCCTGGAGGAGCTCCGCTCCCGGCGGCGCGTCCGGGTCTCGGCAAAGTAATGCGCCCTCCACACTCTGAAAATTCGTTATCACGTTTCGAGCCAGTGCGTTGTTGAGTTATGTCTTATATCTATGCCTATACTTGTGTGCGTCTAACCACTGCGTACCACTAACTAATGGAGTACCGATCGGTAGTAGCATGATTTCGTTATTGAATTGTGTGGCTTGCTTTTCTGAACACTGAAGCCACTGAACTAAACTTAGGAGCGACCTGTGTGCTCATTTGTCCTATTTAATGAGAGGAGATTTAATAAGTTAAATGACTCAATAATTGAATCCCCGAATTTCTTGAGCAAGCAATCAAAAGGGATTACACAATTTTTTCTAAGGAGAAACTAAATTCTAATTTATCCCTACAGTTGGTGCATCATGAACTTTTGCGGCCAAATGATACCTCCCTTGGGTTAAATCAAAATATTACTTAGTGTCCATTTCATTTCGATCCATAGATAGCAAAGCATAGTGATGTTTTAATATAACCGGCTGAGCTTAACTTAGACCATTGGTCCATTGCTATGTTTCCGGGGAATCAAGCATTCATACATTTTTGTACAAACAAGAGTGTAGAGTGGTGATATAGCTATGTTGGTTTCCGTAAGTTATATTGAGCTGACGTGCTTCTGAGAAGTTTAACAGCTTGTCCTCGGTAGCAATTGACATGATTTATACTACAATATGTAAATTGTCGATGTTAGCTACCTAATCTTCAAGATCGTTACCATTAACATGGGTAGTATCAGTATGTAATGATGCTTTCCGTTAGCGATATAAGAAACTCTTAAGCTCAGTCCGAAAGAAAATAATGGTGTTTCAGTCTTCTTATATCTTCCCTTTGGCATATTTGCAAGATGTAACTTCTTAAGTATCGTTTAATGATTTTGTTATCAATATTAACTGTTTGCTATAATCATCTAATCCCGAAACATACTTTTGGAACTATTCTTCTTCAGGATAGGATTGCATGGCACAAAGGAATTATCTGACAATAAGATAGATAAGAGGACATTACAGAAGGGGTTGCTGCTTGAGTTTCAGAAAGATTCTGAGAGATCTTTGCTTGCTGTTGTAGAAAGGCCTGATGGAAAGAAAAACTGGGTTGTGACTGATCAGGTATGATAAGAAAGAGTAACTATAATTTTTTCAGCAGAGTAACCAGTGTCTAGTGAATTTATGTCTGACTCCTTTTTCCTTTTTCTTTTTTCGGCAAGGAGAAAATCTTTGTATTGCCTAATGACATTACTGTTTCGCTTTGTACAGAATGGTATCTTGTCTTCTATAAAGCCCCAGCAGGTTACTTATGTTGTACCTGGTATCTTGAACTTTGATTATTCAAAAATAGTTGAATTTCTTGAGAAGGCACAAGATCTTTTGGTGAGCAATGCTGCATGGTTGTAAGAGTAGTTGTGTACAATGTTAGGTTCATACGAGTGATAATATCACTGTGTACAGGACCCGACTGTTTTAGAATGTGCCTGGATGGAGCTTTCTGAGAAGGATAAACCTATAACAGTTGAGGAGTTTGCAGAGGTCAGATTTTCACTAGATTTTTCTGATTTGCTATTTTTTCTCTTAGATATTTTGATTTGATTTGCTTCTGATTTTCTCAGATAGTTTATGGAAGTAAGGAATCTCTGGAAAGCTACTGTGCACATTTGTTGTTGTCAAGGGACATAGTATATTTTGTCAAGGTAGATAAGAAGGATCATTCCATATACCAACCTCGAACACCTGCTCAGGTATAGTTTCTTAATATATGTGTGACTTGCATCTTGTGATATTGTAAATTAGTTTGGCAAGATGGCATATCTTTTAGATGTAGCACCATCTAGGAGTGCAGTGTCTAATTGATCCTGTGAGCAGCTCAGGTCAACTGTGAGTCCAACTAAAGAATAACACATCTAGTGCATTCAATATCTATTTCAGCTGTCGGAATGTGTAATTATATTATATAGTTGGGTCTTTTATGTTTTTTAAACATGTTGTAGGATCAGTTTGAACAAAGCTATGACGTTCTCTTGTCTCACTTTACCTACCAGTTCCTTTTACTATTTATCCCATTGTGTATCTGTCTGTTTAGATCATAGTTTACAGTTTACTGATTTGCATAAGTTGATATGATACCATGAAAACTACTATTTCGGTCTCTTGATAGAGTTTTGGTTCATCATTTCCCCGTGTCAAACCCAAATCATATCTGAGCATATGGCGTATGTTGGACACCAGCATTTCTTCTTGCAAAAACAATTGTTAGACCACTGTGCTTGTTTACACCTTTTTCGTCTGGATTCACACCTGGGTGCTACATGATGTTCAACATTGTTGATCTGGCACGTTTTGTCAGCTATATCTTTGATATCTGTGTATTTAGCAGCTGTACATTTTCTTAAAAATCTTGTCGATTAATCTCTATAATTCATTCCTGCACTATTGTATTGGTGGGTGGATTTATATTTGTCATCTGGTAGTAGGTGGAGGAACTTCTACGAAGAAAACTTGCTAAAGAGGCAGCTGAGAAAGAACTGGAAGAATTTGTCCACTTACTCAAATCCGCCAAAGCATTGCCTCTGGATTCCAAGCCTCCTAAAAGTTCATGGTTGACAGAAGATAAAGTAAGGGAAAAGATTGAGGCACTTCAGGCATACGCAGTTGATGCCTGTGATGATGAACAACGGAGATTGGCAGGAAATGTAAGTATCAGATTCTATTACCATAATTTTGCCATGCATTATTTTGTGTATGTAAATATTATTAATATATTTGAGCAAACAATATATTGTAACACCGCGGTTTCTTTTGGACTTTATTTATCGTAAAGTTACCTTGTTAGTACTAGATCCTCTGAAAAGGCTCTTAATCCAAACGTTTTTCTTATCTAATATGGTTATCTGTTGAAAAGAATACTTAAGTGTTCCTTTCTTGTTGATGTTGGCCAACATGTTTGTCAATGTAATGACAGATTCTCAAGGCTATGGGGTTCACACGGACATCATCAGCTGCCCTAAAGCTTCTTATGAATGTTGGATACTTCCCTGTACACGTCAATCTTGATCTTTTCAAGTATGATGTTCGTATCAGGTACACTGAGGAAATTCTTTCAGCTGCTGAGGATCTTCTGTTGGACTGCCCAGATTCAGACCTGGTATATTCAGTTACTACTGGACACTTCCACTATTCATATATGCATATACATTTGTACGTCACCTGTGTTTTATCTTTACAGAATATCAGGAAGGATCTTTCAACCTTGAAAGTGTATGCCATTGATGTAGATGAGGCTGATGAAGTATGTTGCTGTTTCTCCTGCCCTTGCATGTTTTCACACAGAAATATATATAGTACCAGGACCCACAAAGTAATCTATTTGACGTTGGGAGTTTTTGTTGAACCAGCTTGATGATGCACTGAGTGCAACTAGACTACCTGATGGTAGGATAAAAGTCTGGATACATGTTGCTGATCCAACGTGCTTGGTTAAACCCCGGAGCATCATTGATAGGTCATTGCCACATCTCCTGTTCTTCTAGCCTCTCTGCCACTAGCATCTTAACAGACCACGTTTCTTGTCCACAGGGAAGCAATGCACAGAGGAACTTCGATCTTTCTACCAACGGCTACCTTTCCGATGTTCCCAGAGAGGCTTGCCATGAATGCTATGAGCTTGCAGCAGAGTAAAGAATGCAGATCTGTAAGCGTTTCTGTGACTTTAGACCCAGATGGGAGGTAATATTCAACTCTTCCTCCTTTCTGATTTCATAGTCTCCCCCCTCCCTCATGATTGACATGTTTGAAAATGAATGTCATAAGAGCATAGATAAGTTGTTGACATTCAGTTGTGCTGTGCACAGTATTGCAGAATATACTATAGAGAATTCAGTCATCAAACCTACCTACATGTTAACATATGAGAGTGCAACTGAATTGCTGTACATGAACTTGGAAGAAGAGGAAGAATTAAGGATTCTTCAAGAAGCTGCTACTATTCGTGCACAGTGGCGTCGTAGCCAGGCAAGTGCTAAATTGTCGTTGCTATATTATGGACTCTAACTCGTCTTTAGTGAGAGTCATGTGTGATTTGCAAATGAAAATATAATACACTGTAGCTATAACTTCTTGCAATAACAAAACCATCACTTGATGTCGTAGTGTTAAGACATCTCCTTGGGGGAAAATAAACCCTATGTCACTCTTCGCACGTTCTATGAAGCGACAATGAGGGATCTTAGGAAGTGAATCCAGATGTTTCCATTGTCGACTTGTGATTGTCATTTTCCCTTTATAGGTTTCGCAACTTTCAGTCCTTATGCCACTTAGCAAAAACTTGCATTTTGGAGACAACCTGAGCATTACTTGATTAAGTTGACACTCTGAAATATGCAGGGTTCAATAGATACTGCAATGATAGAGCCACGTATCAAGGTGTCAAATCCTGATGATCCAGAACCAAATATTAATCTATATGTTGAAGACCAAACCAATCCAGCAATGCAGCTTGTATCTGAGATGATGATACTTTGCGGGGAGGCAGTGGCTGCTTTTGGTTCAGATAACAATCTTTCTTTGCCATACAGAGGGCACTCCCAGTCTAACACATCAGTGTCAGCATTTTCTCATCTACCTGAAGGGCCTGCAAGGAGCTTTGCCAACATCGGTGTGCTCCGTGCCGCAGAGATGGATTTTCAAAAGCCTGTACCACATGGTGTGCTTGGTATTCCTGGTTACGTGCAATTCACCTCTCCTATTCGAAGATATGTTGATCTGCTAGCTCATTATCAGGTAATTATGACCATATCATTCTTATGGATTGGAGAAAGTTCTATAGAATGCGAGAAAATTGTAATTATGTTTTTAATAGGAAGTTGCTACTTTTCTTAGTTCTCAATTTTTCATTGTTTTATTATCGTACTTTAATCTAAAGAATATATCTATGGCAATTAAATTATAGGTAAAAGCTTTTCTTAGAGGTGATTCTCCACCATATTCAGCTAGTGACCTTGAAGGAATGACGTTTATCGCAAGTATGCATGTTAAAGTAGCTAGGAGGCTTCACAGCAACAGCTTACGGTATTGGTTGTTGGAATACTTGAGGAGACAACCAAAAGGGAGGGAGTACAAATCACTGATTCTTAAATTTATAAAGGATCGTATGGCTGTTCTGCTTTTGTTGGAGGTAAATCAAAATTCGCCTTGTATGGATTTTATTTGTGGTGCAAGTGCAATATTTTCATGTAATGCGTCTTTTTTTTTATCGTAGTATTTGGACCAGTAGCTATAGTATGCGTGCATACATGTGTTTCGGTCAACTTCTGTTAGCTCTAACTGACTGATTCCTTATCCTTTTATTAATTCCGGGAACCTAACTCCAAACTAGTTTCAGGCAGTTTTGGTTGGGGCTACAAACTAACTTGATTAAGGTCCTATTCTAAAGAAAGAAGAAAACCTGGTTCTACCTTCTGAACTGGGTCACCAAAAACACATGCTGCGGAATAGGAAAATGGCATGATATATCCATAAGTGCTATTGTTTCACTGGAGATGATAAATTCAAAATTTATCCAACACTACCGTTGTCTAGGTCTGTCTGATTCTGCTCGCGTGGGTTTCATTCTTCACTAATTTTTCAACTACTTAACCATTAGATGTACTTCTGGTCAAACTTATCCAAACTGACTAAAGAAATGTACTTCACACCCTTATCACGTAGGAATTAGTCAAAGACGGCCAATTCAAATATTGGGCCTGCTTGGTTGCCCGCCGCAGCTAGCCACGCCGAAGCTGCGGCGGCGCCAAACTTGCGGCGTCAAAAACGGCCGCCACACATTGTGGCGAGAAAACGCACAACTACTGAAGGAAATCCTGTGGCGAACCGAATCTTACGTAACAACCAGGCAGTAGCCAAACCTTTGCGGCCCCGCTGAACTTTACGTGTGGCGGACTGTGGCCGGGAGCCAAGCAGGCCCTCTGGGTTTTGCTGGAGAGACCCATCCTATGGGCTACGGATAGTTTGTGGGGACGCAGGTGAACTGCCTGCCCTTCTGTGTAACCTTAGTTCAACATAGATGTTCATATTCGTTAGAGTCCAGAAACTCGAACTACATCCCTTCCACAACCTATTCAGCTGTCAGTAGTTGTACTTGAATATGATGTATTGTGAAACAGAAGGAACTAATTGTCTGTTATGTGTTAGCCATCTCCCTATTTCTGTGTCTTTTTTTCTCCCTCACGAGTATCATTCTTCCAATGCTAATGGCTTGCCACTGACAGGTTGGGATCCAAGTTTCGACAGTAGTTTCACGTGGGAAAGTGGGAGATGAAGTTAGTATTGTTGTGGAAACTGCTCATCCACGTGATGATATACTATCTGTCAGAGAGGTTATTCAGGATACAGAGGAGTAAATTCGTGCTCTCCGCACTTCAGTTTCGCTGCACTCCTCAACCACTAATGCACCTGAGAATTGTTCTTGCCAACAAGAAATTTTGCAGTCATATATGTTCCTCTCCTGTGACTGCAGCTTTTCACTTTGGTGCTGATGCTATAGGTGATTTGTTACCTGCGAAAAGGCCTGCTAATGCATTTTCGCACTTGACATGAGGCATCTCCTCAACGAGACCGTGTCCTTCAGCTCACTGCTATTTTCGTGTTGCATGAGCTCACATGGTAAATTGCGTGGATATGGTCTCTATTTGAACATTTAGGAGGCTCCAGTCATCTAACTGTTCAATCATTTCGAGGACAGCATGAAGAAAGCACGGATGAACAGCACTGATAAACAGCTGACAGACAGTTCTTTTGAGTTAGGTTCTCCGCGAAACGGTCAAGGTTCCAAATGCTGATAACTTGGAAATTTTGTATAGTTACACAATATGAAGCATTTTTCTTGTTTTGCAATTTTCTGCAGTTAACTCGAACTTCAGAGGTGTTACATGATGTATAGATTATCATTTCGTTAGATTCATTTTGAAGCATCTAATGTAATATATAGTCTCAACACTGTACGGGATAATAACATTATGATTTACCACCCTGTTATGATTCAGTTACGGGCAGCATCTGAGAAGCTTAATTTGATGCCCTTTTGCACTCACTCTGGTATAATAGATCATCAGACACTTGTTTTGCTCCTCTGGAATGAACAATGTTCTGTGTTGGGTCGATCCACGTTTTAGAGTTAAAGGGCTTTTATTCCCCGGTCTCATCAAAACGATGGACCACAGGGTCGATCCACGTTTAGCGCTGCGATTCTGCCTAGGTTCTCCTGTTCGGCACCGCAGCGTTGGCCGGATGGAGAAGGACCGAACGCGCGTGTGGGCGTCCGTTAAAGTGGCGCGGGAACTGCATACAGCCGTCGTCTCGCCGAAGTTTGTGGCGCGGGAACTTGTCATTCAGGTTCATGACCATTCTGGTGTATCTCGCTTGGGCACGAGGCCACTCGAGAATCAAGCACCGTAAAAGAAGTCTGTCGACCATAGCATCACTAAATTCATGAAAGTCATACGGATTTGACGGCTCTAAGCAGTCTTGGACACACGTCTAACCAAAGAGCTAACAATGTGACATACACTCGAATGGCATCAGTCTTAGGCATGAATTGCTGACGATATAGACAAAACTGCAGACAACCCGACCACTACCAAACAACGAAGGAAACTTCAAAGTACCCTACCACATCTATCTTTTTTCTACTCACGGGAGTTGTGCGCTCAACCTCCAAACTCCTGTCCATCTTCCTACTAATCAGCCTGAAATAAGGCATATATCGACATGGAAGCTTCGTTAGTGCCAAACCAGTAAATGTTAGTAACACAAGTTGAGGCGGCAACCAGGTTAATTTGTTTCCGTACCTTGGGCGTTGAAGGTGATGCCGACCTTGATCTCGCCGTGGTACGTTTTGTCCGCGAGGACGACGCTGTGCTTCGCCGGTTGCATCTCGTACTTGCCGTTTTCTGCGCCCAGACTGATGATGTCCGTCACGTCGATCCTGCAACGTGAATTAATTAAGATCAACATTTTATTTTATTTTTTGAAAGGGTTAGCGATATTTTTTTTGGATGGTCCAGGACTAGCGATTTTGGCATTGTGTGTGCACTCACGTCGCTTCGCCGAGGAAGTCGTCGCTGGAGAAGTTGTCGTGGTCGAGGATCCGGAGAATGAGCTTGTGCTGCACGTTGGCCGCGGAGGAGTTGATCTGGAACCTTAAGACCTCGTTCCAGCGCGGGTTCCTCCCCTGGTCCCGCGCCACGCTGCTCTTGTGCTCCTGGCTCCGGTACTGCACGACCACGTACGGGTCCAGCTTCCCTGCAGGAGCGCGCGGCGGCAACGTCAGATCGCTATCACTATTCACTCGCCGGCCGGCCGGCCACCGGAGACGCAAGAACCAAACGAATTGAACCGGACGCACGCGAAGGAACGAGAGAGAGAGAAGGAGAGAAACAGCCAGAGAGGCGAGAGACGCACCTAAGAAATCGTTGCCGGAGAGGCCCTTGGCGTCGACGAGGTGCACTTCAAGGACGCCCTTCCCCATCCTCTTCGTCCTCCAACTGCTGATATCTCCTCTCTTCCTCTCTCTCTCTCTCTCTCGCAGTGTTCTCCCGCGGGTGTCTCTCTCTCCCCAGTTGTTCACGCCAATGTTCTGTTGCCGTCGCACCGGGCCCGTGGGCGCGTATATGTAACGGCCGCCGTCGCGTGGCGCTGCTCCTCCCTGCCTTGGCTCGGCTCGTCCAAGTCAAACCTCTGAAGCGGTCGCGAAAGGCGCGGAAGACTCACACCTTCCTGCCCCCATCCTCGCCCTCACACAAAGAAGCGCTCCACGTTTCCTATGCCAACTTGGACGAGCCGTTCGCCAACGACTTCGTGAATCGTGGAACCGAGTCTAGCTAACCACCAGCCTAGCGGCTAGCAGCGCCTCGTTGTGATTTGGCATGCTGCAAGTGATCAGCGTGAGCGTGGGGTCCTCGATGTCCATGTGATCCCACCTGTCATTCGCGGTCGCGCTTTTTATCCGTGGATCAATCATCATCATGTTTTCTTTGAACAAACCAGCACGGGACACTGTCAATTTCATTAAGTATATGTAGCAGGTTAGTGGAACGATGATGATTCGTTCATTAGTTTACTGCTTCCCGTTTGTTTTACGCGCACGCGACAGGTACGGGAGTTGATGCTGATTGACGGGCTTGCACTTCGGTTTGCGTCCAGAATAGGTTTGATCATTTCAGAGGCAGTCAGTTACTAGGGCGTCGCTACGCGTGGATGTATCAACGCGGGCTTTTGCTCGACGTTCATCCAGTTCCAACGCACGCGACGAGATTGATGACGACCGGGTGAATTTTACTAAGACTGCTCGTGCTCGGCTAGGTCTAAGTCTCCGGCTCAAGTATTTAAGATGTGCAGGATGGCGTTTGCATCTGACGGACCTCGGCCTGATTTGTCTTCAGCGCTGATCTCATCCGTTTTATCTAGCAGCAAGCTGACAAGGAAATGTAGAGAGCGAAAAGCATAGCAGAGTATATAATATGTGGTAGGTATTTTAAAAACTTCTTTGTACGTCATCAGCCAGCACTCGATAAGTATACTGTAGTAGGTATCCAGTCGAGCACATGATAAACCTGCGTGCTGTGGGCAAATGTTGACTTTTCGCTCATGATTTCTTACCTTTTCTTTCGAAATTGTTTTTTCAAGAACAATCTCAACTGATGATATTGACATAGCACAAGTTATGATGTAGAGCTGCATGTAACGGGCTGAAAAGATGCTTTACGAAAAGGCAAACATGGAGCTCTTTTGCAAAATGAATCGATTCTTCGGCTTTTGTTATGAATAAATTCGCTTCAGTTTCACCTTTAACAAATTGTTCTACCAATAGTACTCGCAAGTGCACAACTATATGGAACTGGTACCATGCCATAATCGCGCTGATCATGATAATTACAGTCCCAGGCAGGCCAGGCAAGAAGATAAATGAAACCGTAGTTCGAATAGAGAACTCAACTGAGACTAATTCATCAGTAGTAAACTTCTTCAGTTTGTGAACAGAACCGCGTTTCGCTTTATCTAATTCTCAACAGGTACGAAAAAGATAAGCATAGGCATGGCCTAAAATTACACACTAAAATGTGCACTGGAGCTAGAAGTAGAACAGAACAAGATGGTAATATATGGTCTAACTTTTCAGATCAGAAGGGTTGGCTCCAACAAGCATCAGGCTGTGTTCAAAGCACTAAGAAGATGACGACTTGACAGTTGCAGACTTGATGATGTCCACGAATTCCGGCTGCAAGGGCCAAAGAAATAGAGGTCAGTATCTTAAAGGTTAAACTGAAATATGCAGCATACATAATGTTTTATCTTATCAGCTACAAGAAATGTTTCTTTACTAATTGGATTTCGTTCACATATGCATAGGAGACAAGGATAAGACCTTCAATGAAGCTCCACCAACAAGGAAACCGTCAACATCTGGTTGAGCCGCAAGCTCTTTGCAGTTACCTCCGTTTACAGAACCTAAAAATCAAATGTTTAACACAATGGGGTCAGATTTAGTTCAGAGCAGTGAGAAGCTAACTGTGATCACGTCGATGCAAGAGTACCTCCATAAATTATCCTGGTAGATTCAGCAACAGCGGGACTAACATTGCTGTGGAGCCACTTTCTCAGACCATCATGAACCTAAGTATCATGCAATTTTCAGAATCAGAAAGAGCAGAGCCAAGAATCATTGTTAACAATGTTTCCTCAAGAAGAAACTGTCAAATATTTAGGCAAGATACCATTGACCAATACAAGCAGCAACATGTAAAAAAGAATGTGACTCTACATTGTTCTAACTAAGAGGGTATACCTCCTGAGCCTGAGCAGGGGTTGCAACCTTGCCAGTTCCAATAGCCCAAACCGGTTCATATGCCAATACCACGTTTGTCCAATCTGATATCTTCTCTGAAAGAACAAGGGAAATGGGAGATAAGATAATGCTTCTGTTTCTAAATTCCAGTAAAATAATAATAGTTTTCAGACTCCATCAAGGTGTATTGCCAATTTCTCATCAGCCAAAATGATCTACAGTCTTAGCATTTTTATTTTTCCAAATACACTGATTTCCTTGACTTCCGACATAAACACGCAAGATTTATGCATCGAAGCGTATGTACTGAGCATAAGCATGACTTGATAAGACGTTCAGAAGTTAAAATGAATGTTTGTTCCATCATTCCATGCAATCAGCTTTAAGAATAGCAAGTTTACCTGCGATAGCCTTAGTTTGTGCAGCAACAACATCCATTGTTGTTCCTGCTTCTCTCTGTTCCAGGGTCTCACCAATGCAAGCAATTACCTTGAGACCTTGGGAGAGTGCGTAGGCAACTTTGTCAGCAACAAACTGTTGTCATGAAGTAAAAGGAGGCAGTTAGTAAATAAAGGCTTTGTTGTTGTTGTTGTAAGCATGATCACAAACACAAATGACAAAGATAATCGCTAGGTGACTGGGTTGGAGGCATTTAGAAAATAAATGCCTTGAGTAAGGATTATATTTGGCAGAGTGACTTCAGATTCCTCACATAGTTAGTAACTCAGCTTTTATGATCACAGAGAACGATCAGCACAAAATAAGCTCATCACCTAGAGCAGTGGAGCACATTCACATATTCGATGATTAATTTTTGCTGAAGTGGTGAAATAGAATATCAGGACCTAACCAGGTTGCCTCGATGCACAGCGCATTTTATCAGTTCCTAGCTTACCAACAACAAGTGTCTCAACAGATATGAATCTGGTTGCAGTGACAATCGGGAAATTGAACCCAAACCTTGGACACATAGGTAAAAATTAACGTCAATAGCTAAGTGATGCAATTAACCATGGCATGACGTTCAAATATTTCCAACTTCTACTAATTATCATGACAAATTCTTTCAAGTACTAAGCATCTAACAGAATAGCAGCAACAAAGAAACATAAACAGATTATACAGTGGAATAACGAGACCAGGTCAACAAGAGCAGCAGCCAACACAAAATGGAAAAGCACTCACGTCATTTGATTCGGCCATTAGCGCTCTCCTCTCAGAGTGCCCCAAAATGACCCATGGTACCTGGAGGTTCGCCAGCATCTCAGCACTGCAATGAGAAAATAAGTATTAGCAAGTAGGAGATAGCACGCAAATGATACCACTGCAGAACCTCCTCAATATAACCACAAAAGAGATGGATTAGCTAAGAGAACATCAGAGTTTGTTGTTACTCATCAGCCATCACTAGTGAATATTCTCATGATCACATCGATGACCACAAAATCAGACTCGGTGTATACAGTTGTTTGAAATATTATGAACTATCCGGACTTTTCAATAACCATACCAATCTGATCCCCATTAGCCAAATTTAGAACGCATTGCTCCGGAGTCAAGCCACATTCTAGGAACTGAACCAGATAAACAACTGGGACAACGAACTCCATGAGCCAACAGATACACAGCAAGTGAATTACACACTATGTAACCTGTATTATTGCAACCTACTTGATGCTCCCAGTCCCAATCAATCTGATTTTAGCGGACAAGCATGATTGAGTGGATTCTACCGCACAAATCGCAAAGCGGAACTACGACGCATCAAAAACAAGAGGGAAAATCAACCTGATCTCGCCAGTGAAGGCGCCACCCTTGCGCACCCAGCAGTTCTGCGCGGCGACGGAGAAGTCCGGCCGCAGCAGCCCCTTCACCTGCTGCAGGAACACGAACGGCGGGCTCACCACCACCTCTGCGACGCGGCGGCGGAAACCAACTCAGAGATCAGCACAGTACAGATCGATCGATCCGCAACATAAACGAGATATGAGCATCGATCGAGACGGCTCACCGACGACGTCCTCCGAGGGCACCTCAGCCTCGTTGAGCACGGTGACGATCTTCTTCACGTCGTCGCTGGTCCCGTTCTGCACGCGTGCGTCGCCGTCAGGGATCAAATAAAGCCATGCCCAAACTTTCGAAACGAGAAGGGGGTGGTGGCGTTCGGGGACTTACGCATTTCCAGTTGCCGCCGATGAAGAACTTCCTGGGAGCCATGGGTCGTCACGCGAGAGGAGATCAGCGGTGGAATTTGGGCGGCGAGTTCGTGCTTGTGCGAGCGCTGCGAGGTGGGCGGTTATATCGAGGAGAGGGGGCGGAGGGGAAGGAGCAGACAGGTGGCGCTTCTTGGGGCGGAAGAAAGAAATTTGGGTCGTACGTTGTGCGTTCTCCTCGCCGATGGCCGACGATGCTGTGGGCGCCGGCGGGCGGCGGAGCCAAACTGGTTTGGACTTTGGAGCGCACGCAGCCGGGTTTGGGCTCGAACTGCGGACCCATTGACAAAGCGGTAGGCCGGGCCCATTGACAAAGCGGTAGGCCGTGGTCGCCTCGGTTAAGCGTACCCATTGTTTGTGTCACATCGTTTAAGCATACAAGTTAAACATCATTTCCTTCCCTCATAAAAAAAAAGTTAAACATCATTTCCAGAGCAAAAATGTCAATATCGCAGATCAATTTTTGATCTATATTGAAGCAGAAGCAAAGAGAAACGAAAGTAAGCAATTAATTTTTTTAATCTTTATTCAAGCAATAAAGAACCGTAGTCTCGTGCATTGTGCACAAAGACATGTTTGATTCAGACAGTAGTACTAACAAAAAGTTTCACATGACCACGGACAGTAGTACTAACAAAAAGTTTCACATGACCACGTTGAAGCAAAGAATCATGCAATGCCTGACGGATAGAAGCAGTAGATAAGATGCCATCGATTCCATCAACCATGAAGCCAAGCAGATGCCTGTCATAAAGTGTTTCTTGACAAACTCTTGCAAGATTTCTGCTCTGTAATCCGGCTTTATTACAAACAAAAACAGGCCCTTGCTGTTACACTTACGCAAAATAGCAGGGACACAGAACAAAACAGAAACAAGAAAAAAAAAATTGACATTCCAATGGGGAAGCTCTTATTCAGCTATATATGTTTCTAAAGCTATGCTTTTCCTTTTTTGTACACAGCTGTGGGCTTCTACAGTCTGAAGTCTGAACTACTAGTTGTAAGTTCACAAGCAACAAACAATGTAATCTTCTATGGGAGTGTCACTTTAATTTAGACAGTCTTTGTACACCCTGATTACAAAAGATGACAGGGTAATTGATGACCCGTAGTTGGTATGCCATTTCAAATGTGCAAGGCTCATCTCACCGCTGGTCGTGCTTGATCTGCATTTTGGCTCCAGTGGAGGCATTTTCGTGAAGTTTGTTACTTTGTCAGTTCGGAAGGCACTTGTGCCCCATCATGCTTCCTTCTTAAGATTGAGACAAGTTCCTAAAATACAGGTCAAAAATCAATTATGGGGGGAAAAAACCTAGGGAAAGGTCTAAGAGAAATGAAATGTGAGGGCTACTATGCATAGTTAATGAAATTCAAGTAGCATACCTGCCCATTACAGAATTAGCTTACATCCAAATCGTTTGTATGTGCGACATCCTTGGTTAAAGTTTCCAGCTGAGTAACATGTTCATTAAGCTCCTTTGCCTGCATTCTTAGGGCTTCAGTGATAGAATTTACCCCTTCAGATTTATCACAAGGGGAGTTCAGAATCTCAGAGCCAGAAGTATCCAATCCATCTGCTGAAAAATCTAGATGATGAGAAACTGTTTTCATTGCAGCCATCCTTTTTGACCTGATCTGATATGGTGGTGAAGTATCACAGCTCCTTACAGAAGTCAATAAACCATCAAGAGGACCCAACGATAAAAAGGATGCAGTTTTAAATGACCGTGGGGTATCTGTACTAGTTCCCTTTCCATTAGGAGTAAAAAAGCTATCAGTAGTTCCTCCATCGATCTTCAACTCACGATCTGAAGCAGGTGTTGATTTATCACGTTTTCTTCTTCTCAATATTGATGGAGTACCTGGAAAGCTATCAGCGGCATTCTTCAAAATTGAATCAACAGTTAGCCCCGTTGGAGAGGGAGAAGTTAAACCATTGGGTGACATTAGCCCCTCATGTGTTATCTGATGTGCACTACGATGTTGTGAACGGGGCGGGGAACTCACAGGACCCACATCTTTCATGTCAAGAGTCTTGTAACAAAGAGGACCAAGGGTAGAATGCAACTCATTCTTCAACGATGATTCAGGCCCACTTCCAGCCGGTGCAGATTCTAGTTGAATGGTACATACCTCCCCAACAGGACCAGCTGTGGAGCTAACCTCAATACCCTTCTCATGGAAAGAATCGATTTCTAGGCCCTTGTCACGGACAGAGTCGCTTTCCCGACCTTGGACCACTAAAGTAACAGCAGAACCATCAACTAGAGATGACATTTCATATGAAGTTGGAGCTTGTGCAGTTGACATGGAAAGAGAAAGGAAACCTGAGCAGTCCTTGATGGCTTCTGATTTGTAAGCCTGTGAAAGTGGGCTCATATTGGAACGATGAGCTATTCCGGGGAAATCTTTTGAACCAACCCTGGGCATTTTGTTCAGATCAAGATGGTTCTCAGTAGCTACAGGTTTCTTGAAATCATCACGGCCAAACAGTTTTGGAACTGCATGAACATTGGTGGGGCTGTAGACATCTAACTTCTTTCTCAAAGAACTATTCCAATGATTCTTTATAGAATTATCAGTCCTGGAAAAGAAAAAGATACTATCAGCCGGGGTTCCAGAATCTAGATTCAAGACGCTTGTGAAGTGCTAGGGGGAATCCATACAGGTGCACCTTAGCAAAATACCAGTGCAATGTCATACTTACAGATAAACAATAAAAAGTTGACCTTCGTACAGATATAGCCATTCACAAAAATGCTTCTAAAATGTGGATATTCCAGTGGTATTCACAAGGAAGTTGAGTTTGTAGTTACAACAGAATATAAAGGTATTCACGTGATCTTACAGTGTCCTGACATAATCTTTAGATCATATCATTCCTTATTAAAATCTAGCATTGCAAGGAATTTATAGTATGATTATTTTCTAACTGCATTTCCCTTTTTTATTTGAATAAACAGGAAAAAAAAAGAGACAATACTGGTGAATCACCAGTTAAAAGCCATATCAAACAACATTGGACATGGAAGTAAAGAATAACAGACCACCACCCTTACACAGTGTATCTCTACCACTAAAATGATTTGGTGGTTTAATACAACTAATAAAGCACAGAGCATACTCAAGTAATTGCCATGGCAGATGGCACAGTTTAGTCTTCTTTAAATAATATTAAAAAAAAAGGGACACATGTATTTGTTCCTGAAATTTAACTAGTCAAGATATTTGAACAATTGCAAGAATAGCATGCAAAAGTAAACTAATGCCGCTCAACGCCGTTTCACTAAGCTTAGTTAGAAGAGCAAGGAATAGTCATGTAGAAGTACCGTCCAGGAAGAACTTTTGCTATTTCTGCCCATTTATTCCCATAGACTCGGTGAGCATTAATGAGTGCTCTTTCCTCCTCAGGAGTCCAAGCGTCTTTCCTTATTTCTGGATTCAGATGATTATGCCACCTACGATTGCATGAGGTCAGAACTCGATTCATATAAATATGCAATTGCATTCATACACAGCTGCATAGAATTAACTAGGCCGCATAGCTAACTAGGAGCATAGTCCTTTCTTGCTTTCTGTCAAACATAAATGATATTTTTGGATGTACGCAGTGAAATTTTTAAACTGTACCATCAATATTTTTATGAACACTTAGTGCATATCTGTTTTGCAAGTAGTTCCTCATATCAATTGAAAGGTTCATTATCAACAAAGATTAGACAAATACCTCTCTCGACATTGCTTGCCTATGCGGCCAGGCAATGACCTTGCTATGACAGACCATTTTGTTGGTCCGTACTTTTTTACAAGGTCGATGATTTTATCATCTTCCTGTAGAAAAATGACAAAGATATATCATCTTCCTTTAGAAAGTTGACATTGATGAAACATACTGTTACGAACCTCTTGAGTCCAAGGGCCTTTGATAAGCTCAGGATTAAGAACCTTTTGCCACCGATGCAAGCATTGTACCTCTGTCCTATCAGGAAAGTACTCAGCTGCATAAATAGACACAGATACCTTCGGTGAGCTGACAACACACATGAACATATAAGGAAGATATCTATATCAAGATAATAAAGACCTGCACACAACAGTACCAGCTACCACCCATGGAAAATAAAGATAATCACCATCATTCAGCTTTAAACAGCTAGGCCTGCTATAAGAATACCCCCTTTTCCCTCCGTTCGTATTTGTACACCATGTTGATGAATTAATAATATGTATTGATTAAATTTGTAGATCATGTTTTACAGTTTATACAGGAAACCAAACCTGAAGATGTATTCTGGTTTTTTCTCAAGACCTGTTCACATCCAGAGATCAAAACCTATTCCCACATCTTATGATCCATTATAGTCTCCGGTGCAAATGCTCTCTTATACCATATTCTATCCAAAGTTCCAAACCATGTAAATTGCTAATAGTTGTTGAACCTCTAATAGTAGAAAGGTGCATATGTGTTTGAAGCAACTATTTGTTGATATAAAATAGAAAGTCAACAGAGAAATCACAGGGGACCAGGTTGACTTCAATAGAAAGCAGTAGAAAGCTATATATGAAAATGGCATGCCTTCCATTGATGGGCACACATGAGACTTACGAGTGATCATACTATATACTACCAAAGACCCATATTTCTGCAAGGACAAGAGAGTAGTGCAGTGGAAAATAGAGGCAACCTATTTTTTTCCAGTTTCTGCCCTTGAAAGCTTCAACTGCCTTCCGCAGTGTGTCATCCTGTTGGCATACGTTGAAGCCAATTAGTAACAGTTGATAGCTACGCTCAAAAAGAAAGAAAAGAGAAACTTCTAGTGAGAATTATCAGCCTGCAGGCCATGAACAAGAACATATAAATGGTTTAAAAAACAACAAGAAAAATTGTCTGGTGAATTATGATACTGATGCATTAGACAGGATCAACAAACCAAACAAGACATTCACGTTGAATTTCAGCCTATTTATTTAATAACAAAGAGTGAGATATTCACCTCTTCAGGCGTCCAGCCACCCTTAGCTCTCCGTATTGGCCCACTTGTTCGCCTAGCAAAACAAAGAATTATTAACTCAATATCAACTAGGAGCAAGTCACTGGTACAGCACAGATACAAACCAAACAGGATGGTAGTTTTTTTTAATAGGCTCTTATATATCATATATAAGGTATACTTATCAGTGTGCACCTCCAACAGAAACACCGACTATTTGCTACCAAATAAGCGATGGGCAATGAAGATTCTGAAGATAGAAACAGTCAACAAGGTACTGCTAACCAAACATAATGAAACAAATATTACAACTAATCTCCCGCAAAATTGAGCTACTAACACATAATATGGACTGAATTAACACCAGTGGAAATACTACTTGTATATACTCCATAACTTTTTGCCACTGTTGACCACTAAAAAGATGGTCATTCACACTTCACCGCACGCCTAGTTCTTTTAGGGTGGGGTAGGGACATCCAGAAAAGGCATTAAAAAATGTTTAAGCACAACTCAGCAAGCCAGGACCAAGGTTCTACATAGTGGTTAGTGGGCCACAAATTGGATGTTTTTTTTTTGAAGGATACAAATTGGATGTTTCAGCAGAAGCTATATTCTTACTTTGATACAATCTTCACAAATTGAGTTGTATGTGTATATTAATAGCCTTCCTAGTTGATATCAATGTAATATGTAAACAGCATAACAATATACATAATTAAATATAGCAAGAAAAGAATCATACCATCCCTACACCACTATTTCAGCCGTTACAACAGTAATATCATCTGCTATCAGCACCATAGTGGACATCATTTTGAACCACAATGATACGTCAGTCTGCAGCTAATATCCCACTAACCTACAGAAGGTACTCTAGCTGTACGGAGCACTACATTTTATAAAAGATAGAAATCGATGAAGATACGGATTCAAATGAATCACCAACACTGCAAGCGAACCTAAAAAACAGCTACTGCACTCACACAAACAACTGACAGCAGCAAATGAATAGTCAAATCACACCAGTTCAAAGTATGCAAAAACATGCCTAAAAAGGTATGTATTAGAAGCATCATCGAACAAAGGCAGCAAGCATGTGTTAGTAATTATCATGGCTGTTTTTTAGGTTCATATAAATTCAGCATGTTCCTCGTACAAATGTCAGGAATCCAATTGATACACCAAAAAGCAACACTTTTCTCATATAAACAACCACCACAACACTATGTGTACCATATCTCCACTAAAACAGCATTCCTAGAGACAACAATTTCTCAAAATTATAACTGGAACGCACATGACATCAGAGACCAGGCAAATTACTGCCAAAGGAACCACACAACCACCGACCATCCATAAAAGGGCCATTTTTTCTCGCCCCCAACACGCACCACACTAGGGCACAAGTAGAAGGGCATTAAAACAAGGTGAGGAAACGGTAATACTCAAAGTTTAAGCTGGGCCCCCAGATCCCTACCGGGAGAGCACTGGCTAACTAAGGGGAAGGAGCCTCACCTCAGACCGGAGACAGAATTCGCCGAGCTAGACACCGGCGGAGACACCCCCGCCAGTCCCCCACCGCCACAGCTGCTGCCGTCCGACACCGACGAGCTCGACGCCGCCAGGGGCTGCCGGTTCTCCACGCACCCCTCCTGCACCGTCTCCGCCATGGCCACCATCACCTCCTCATAACCGCCACACCCTAAACCAGCAAATTCACCATCGAGGAGACAAAATTAGCGATCGAATCTCCAACGGCAACCACACGGGAAACAGATCGAACGGAACGCCGCCTTACGAATCTAGCGGATCCCGGATCGAGCGCCTGGGGGGAGATCGAATTGGGGGCGCTCCGGAGGGCGAATCGATCGGCGGCGGGGGGAGGCGGGAGATGGCGCGAAGCGAGGGAGGCGGGACTCGAAACCCTAGGAGCGTACAAAACAGCAAGCTTTTCGCTACCTCCCTCTACGGCTTCGGTTGGGTGTCGGGGGAGTTGAAGGGGAGAGGATGCTTTCAAAAAACCTCGCCCGTTGAAGGTCAGGGAGAAGAGGAGGAGGAACACAGGAATAAATTACTAGCCGCCATATTTTATGAATCGGCCCCTTAACTGTGATGTTATTACGCTTCTACTTCAGCAAGGGCAGGGAGAAGAAGTCGTGTTCAATTAACGTCATAAAATTTATGGTTAAAAATTCAGCGAAACCGCTTTCAATTCGATTCAGGATGTTTTAAACGTGGGATCGTACATAATCTCGTGTCAAAATTAATGCAAAGCTAGGCCAATGCTTGCAATGTCGTTGTTCATAATTATCGAAGCAAAGAGGGTGGAACATAGAAAGAGGAGCAGTGCGGCTCGGAGACGGAACGAAACGTATGACGGACGCCACGGTCGTGTGACGGAGGGGCTGACGCCGTCGTCGGGTGCCAAGCCAGCCTGGACCGGGAACGTGGCAGTTGTGGCTTTAGGTAACGCCGCCCGGTTACCGTTGCAGGCCGGAAGTTTGAACCCCTAACGGCTCCTCTGTCTTGTGCGCTGGTGCGGTTGGGCTGGACCCGCCACGCCCGGCCGCCCTGATCCTTTCCCGGTTCTTCTGCACCGTTCGATCTCCATCCAGGACACCCGACCGTTTTGCAGTCGGCGTGTCAAATCAGATTCCACAAACGTAGCTTCTCTGGATTCTGGAAATACAGTGGGCTCTCGTCAAGCCCTTTTGCATATAACCAAGCTGACATACTAGTGAACTGTGATATACTATCAAAATCTTACACAATACAAAATGAACTAAAGCGTTACAAGATACGCATCCATCTGTTTCGCAAATGACTCCCGTGAAACACAGAAGCTTTATTCCCGATTTTTCTAATTAAAAAACACACTCGGAAGCTCCGGTCAACACAAAAGATCTCTCTTCTCTGGATAAACGAAATAGCAGATACCGTATCCAAAGGAAAATAAAATAAAATAGGTACTTTATTGGGCAAATTAGATTTGTAACGCCACTGATGAAGTGGTTACATCATAGTAAAGGATTAGAGGGGCCTTGACTGTAGCCGTCTCTCATTTGTGAAGCCAGATGGAGCACGCGGAGTCGGATAGCATGCAAGTGGAGACCGCAGACCTGAAGAACAATTGACGACCGGGCTTGGACCTTTAGCTTGTCACAGACTAAAACCACTAGGAAAAAGAGGCGCGCTCCGCCGCGCCCATCAAGCGATAGCATCTCTTTCATCATTTGTTTTGTGATTTATCCACCGGTAAATAGTTTGCCGTATGTGCAATTATGGTCAAACAAACACAAATAAAGCTAAGATTAAACAATTAGCTCATGACATGTGAAAAGCCTTGGTCCATTCGTATATGTTATTGCGCTGCCAATGGAAAGCTGGCCTCGTTCTCTCATACTCTCATCCGACATGCGAACATGGAAGATGTTTCTGTACTCCACCGCTCTGTTTGCTCTGTTCTTCTTGCCACTCGCTGTTGCCTGCCTGACCGCATCCAAACACCCATCTCCTTCCTCCGATTAAACGACCGATGCAAAGCCTCTCTCTCTCCCTCTCTCTCTGTCTCTCTCATGCTCTGCTCAGTCCCTCTTCTCAGTTCTCACCAAAAAGAGCAGCATCGACGCCCCAGCCCCCGAGCACTTGACGCTGCCTTGCCCGGTCGCGACTCCAGTGCGTGCGGTGCCCTGCACAGGTCACCCATGAGTGGCGGCTGCTCTGGCGCAAGTCTGTCGGCCCGGAGGCCGCGCTTGTGTTGTGGGCACGTTGCACAAGCACATCGTCTTCTCCGCGGCCGTCGTCCCCACCACCAAGATTCGCCCCGCCGCCCTAACCACGAGCTCGGCCGCCCCTCTTTGCTAAGCGCCATCGTCGTTCTCGGCGCTGCCGAGCCTGTTGACGCACGCTATCGTCCCCACCACCGAGCTCGCCTCCGCGCGCCGTTGTCCAGGGAGCCGGGAGCACGGAGCACGGCATCCCCTCATCTCGTCGTTGTCGTCGTCGTCTGCGAGCCCGGACCACGCCGTCCCCACTGCTCCAACGAATGGGAAGGCTCGAAATCGGTGGCCGAGCACGGGCTCGTCCGCCGCACGTGCTGCCGAGGCGATTGGCCCTCTAGTAGCTGGGTTCCGCTGGGGGCTGGAGGAGAGGGTTGGGGAAAATGTAGTGCGTGTCGAGCCCGTAGGCAGCCACGTCGGGCAAAAAGCTATGAGGGGGCCTTCGTCTTTGTGCTATCAGAGTATAGTTATTCTCTTAATACTTTTGCTACAAGAGACATGAACGAATGTTTCAAGTAAGAGGGCGGGTACAAGTACGAAGTTTCCTTTTCTAGATGCAATACGAATGCCAAGTGTCGCCTTTTGATTGGTGTCACATATGAACTAAAGGAACGGTTTGAGCATGTCATACCTGGTAACCTCCCATTTGTAGCATGTTGGTGCAGAGTGATTTCGTATGCATATGCATTTACCTTCAAGGAAACACAGTCCTCTGCTGCTAGATATGTGGTGGCGCTAGTACCTGTTTGAGCAAACAGTCGTGTCACAAAAGCATCAACCAAAAAGGCTATTCCGGCAAAATCACATGGATAGAAGGCGGAATCTCATTTGTTGACAAATAGGAAATCTGAAGTTGCATTTTCTGTTGCTTGGAGAAAAAGAGAGGCAGTAAACAAAAACTGAAAGAAATGGATAGCAACCAATCATTGAGTTTCAGCAAGTCCATGGTTGACCAACCAATAACAAGATTTGGACTTGATAACAACTTGGTAGCTGCACAAAAAAAATCACACAGTGGTACATGACTAGAATCTCCTTACAAAAGAAAAAAAAATGTACTGACCTTTGTCTGGCACAAAAACATTCCAGTAAATGGATCTTCATCTTTCACTGCTCTGGAAAATAGGGGCCAATCATTCTCGCCCATTGTGGAGAGTAAGTTCGGTAAACCACCGAACATTTTTTACAAGAAAAGCTTCAGTAAACTAATACTCTCTCTATAGCAGTGCTTCATTGCATATCATCTTCAAAGTTTGTCATGATAATTATAGTGACACTTCAAGTAAAAGAGTCATTGGCAGAACCATCTAATCTTGCCTTGGCATCCAATAACACCCTGCATACGGACTCACTTGTTTGCAGACCAACACTCTTCATATCATCAATCAAAGCCTCGGCTTCCTGGCACTTCCCTTCATTGCAGAGAAGACGGATCGTCAGGCCGTAGCTAGCAACATTTGGAACCAAGCCACCCTTCCTCATTTCCATTATCAGCCTCAGAGCCTTATATGAGCTCCCTTCCCGCCCATATCCATAGATCATCATATCATATATCACATTATTTGGCTTAACACCTTTCGAGTCCATTGATTGGAACAGCTTCCTGGCATCCATCATCTTCCCTTCCGTGCACAGTGCATGTAGGAGGACACCATAAGTGTGTGCATCCACCTCCAAACCAGTCTTCTCCATCTCTGAAAACATCTCCAATGCCCTGTCCATCTCATTTTCCTTGGCAAATGCATCAATGAGTATGGTGTACGTCACTTTTGTGGGTGCCAAACCACGCTCCTTCATGTCCGAGAAAGCTCTGATCGCCCGTGCCATATCTCTAACACGGCAGAACCCAGAAATAAGAGCATTGTATGTCACAGCACTGGGCTGTAACCCCACTGCCTTCATCTGGTTGAAGACATGCAAAGCGTTGGACATCTTCCCAGCTTTGCCATAGCCATCGACAAGAAGGTTGAACGTCACCATGGTAGGACAGATACCTTCCCTTCTCATCATCTCCAGCAGCTGGACGGCGTCTTTCAGCTTGCCATGCCTGCACAGCCCCGCGATGAGAGTGTTGTAGCTGATAACATTGCGCACGATGCCCTTGACAGGCATTTCGTCGAACAGGATACGGGCGCGTTCGAACTCCCCTGTCCTGCACCATTCCCCTATCAAGCAGTTGTAGGTGTAGAGGTTGGGCTCGACCCCGCCGCTTCTCATCTCCGCGAACAAGGCCAATGCCATCTCCCTTTGCCCCTGAACGAAGTACCCGTGGATTAAGGCGGTGTAGGTGACCTCGTTAGGGATCACGCCCAGGCGCGGCATTAAGTCGAACACCCTCCGGGCCTCTGCCAGGTCGCCGCTCTTGCAGCAGCCGTGGACGAGCGCAGTGCACGCGGCCACGTCCAGCGTCGCGTCGCCTGCCTTCGCCCCGCGGGCGAGCACCGCGAGCGCCGACCGCACCTCGCCGGCGGCGCAGAGTCGACGCACGGCAGCGGCCGTGGTCGCCGACATCGGAACTCGCGCAAAAGCTTAAGCTTTTTTGTGCCGTTTACCTGAGTTTGACTTGGTGCGCGCGGACGGCGGCTGCGGCGAGGGGGACCTCACCTCTGTGGGTAGGCCGGTTGGGGTCGGTCAATTCACCGGCCACCCAGTTGTGGTCACAGACTCACAGTCACAGGAACCGTTAGGCTGTGGCCAGAGCCGTTGCAACTGCAAGGGCCTCCGGAAGCTGGAGCCTGGAGGTCCAGCCGATCACGGTGCGGAGCGCGACGCCGCTGGAGCTGCTGCGCCTCCTTGGTTTCCACGTGTGGTTCACGAGCTTATGATGGATCATGGCCAGAAAAGTATCGCAGGACGAGTCACTGGCAGTGAGATCTGGATATTGTGCTTGTAGACTCTGGAATCTGGATGGAGCAATGTTTTTCAGGGTTTCAGTGATTCTAGACTGAAACTCGGAATTAATTTAGTGGAGAACTTGAACTTAAGGTGGTGGCCAGGGAAATCAAAGCCGTTGTAAACAGGACCGGTTTTTGCAAAAAACCGTCCGGTCTTCCGATGGCATACCGGTTTTTGACTTTAAATTTCTAATAAATTTGAATATTTGATGAGATTTGACCGGTTTTCGATCGTAAACCGGTGAGGTCCGGTTATGGCAGCTCGGTCGGTTTGTTAAAACATTGGTGGTGGCTTATTATCCGGATGATGTTCATGACAGTGAGTATGTGTTTTCAAGGTATGCCATCAAGTTGTTATGCTCCTTCTGTTTGCAAAATGATGACATTAGGATGGTGTTAGTTCAAAGTAGAGGGGGTAAGCTTATATATGCATTGGGAATCACTATTGCTTGCATTGGTCCTATTCGAACCCTTGGCGCCTACGCCATATTCTAGCACCGCACTTTTCCACGGCAAGGCAAAGCCCATAATTTCATTACCATAAGCACCGAAATTACACCAAGTTCGGCAAAAAATATGTCTGGTCCAGAACAAAGCGAGTACTCTATGCGAAAACAGAAGTTTCGACATGCTAACATAGCAGACTATACTAAAACCGACCCTCCTCCCAACTGTCACACAAAGTTTGTCCATTGGCCATGCCATAAGCAACGAAATTCTAGCACCGCACTTGGGGACTATTGTCCCAGCTTCAAGGGCATCTGATCGGTTGGAACTTGTATATTTAGACTTTTGATTGCTGTTTTAACGATGGCCAACCCATCTCCATTCATCAGAAGTTATAATATTCAGATGTGTTGCGATATATAATTGTTTGTGGTTATTTTGTCAGTCTGCATAGCTACATCGTGATCGTGTTACTAGCTACCTTCAGTCTTCAAGTGCCGTATAGTTAAGGTGATCTCTGATTTTTTTTTTAATTTTTTTTAATCTGGAGATCAACATGCCCCACCTCTCCCTTGAATGACGGCTGCGGAGGCCCTTTACGAGTTTCACAATCTACCATTAGAAAACATACACAGTGAGAACCACGCAAATAGCTTGTGCTGTATAGACAAAGCTATAAATGTTGTAATGTATTTATTTCGATTTACAAACCTTTGTCGCGCGTAAGAATCTCACCGGTCACCATGTATGCACGGTTCGCATCGTGACAATTTGGAATGAGATGGCCAAAACATAATTTTGTACTTGGCTTCATACATGCGCGTTTCTGGAAGGAATATGATGTCACACAGGACAAACTTTGAGTAGCCACGTAACGTTGACACGACGAAAGGGATCAATCCAGTCTCCGCTGGCACTTCTCCTCTTAAGATTGAGAACGAAGGAAAGTGTTATTTTCTGGCTGCCATTGGCATTCTCCCTCTACGCCCTCCACGTGACATTTGACTTTGAAACCAACATGGCACGTCCGGTTCCAATTTGTGTACCCACGTTAAAGTACAGTCGAGATGCTGCAGAGAATACTTTTATGCTACGTAAATACGCCACTCAGATCCAGCAACAGCTTTTGTAGCACAATACTGTACGGAGTACTCTATGTTGCAGGGGGTATCATTCTTACAGGTTTTTAAGTTACATCAAGCGCATGTGCCAGCGTGATGAGCAGGAGCGGTTCCAATCAAGCCATTAACAATAATAAATCCACAAGGCGACCATCAACGAACCATTCCAACTTCCATTCCTTCTCTCACCTGCCACCCGTCGCACTCAACCATCCATGACCAAGACCGTGTGTTCCCATCACGCTTCCAGGCGAGATCACAGAGCATCTAGTCGCAAACCCAACTGTCCGCCACCCACGCGGGATAAGGCTGTCTGTAACTCTATATCCTTCCTCTAAAAGGAATATTCTGTTCTGATCATCGAGATTCCTTCCTCTATATCAACTTCCTCCGCACCCATCATTCCTCTATATCCTTCCTCTATCCCAACTAACCAATATTTTATTCAACCATCTCCAACTACCATCAATAAGGCTTACTTATAATTTTATCGAAATATATCCATGTGACATCTTGTTTTGAAGGATTTATTGAAACGAATTTAATGGTGGAATCGGAATTTGATTTGGGTTTTTGGTTTGTGAGTTAAAACATTTTTTAGTTTGTTGCATCGGTGGGGCCCACCAATCTTCTCTCTCCAGCTTCTCTCTCACGCGCGCAGGAAGGCGGTTGGCTGGGCGCTGGGCCCGCACCACGATGGCGGATGTCCGGGACTGCGCTGAGAATAGAGGAGCCGGCCTCTTCCGTTTGCGTAGCGTAGACTTTAGAGGAAGCCGGTGCAGCATCTTTTTACGGTAAACTCTACTGGAGGAAGGCATACCGTTCGCCGGTGCGGGCAGCCTAAGTTGCTGACTACCAGTGCTAGCTAAACCCCTTCCAAATCCACATCATTGTTTCCCCCGCGCGGCCCCACCCAGGCCGCCGCGCGGGCGCGCGTTCCCCCAAACCAACAGACCGAAAGCCGAAACAAATCCTCGGTCAGAGGCGGGCGCGCGACCAAACCCGCACCTCAAAAGCGCACAAAACTTGTCACAAAGCCCGACGCGACCGAGACCACCATCCACCCCCCTGCCACCACTCGCCGCCCCAGCCCCGCACGCGGGGACGCGGTCACGCGCCGCGCACATGCGCCTCGGCCATCCCTCCGCACAAGCGCAGCGCCGCCGTCTCGCCGCCGCCGCCGCCGCTGCTTCCGGCCGCCGCAGCTTCTGCGCCTGCGCGTCCCCGCGGAGACGCGATCACGCGGGAGGGACCATAACCGAGCTCTGGACTGCGGCCTCAAGCCCCGGCGGCGCGCGGTTACTGTATATTAGGAGGAGGCGCCGGAGGCTTCGATGCAGAACCACGCGTACAGCCGGCTGGGGAGCTTCGGGGGCGGCGCGGCCGTGCCGTCTCCGCCGGGGAAGAGGGCCTCGGTGAAGGGCGGAGGGCCGGCGAGGACCGGCGCTGGCGTGAGCGCAGGGTGGGCCGGGGGTGCGGCGCGGAGGGCGGCGCGGGTGGTGCTCGCGGCTCTGCTAAGGCGGCAGGCGGTGTTCCTGTTCGCGCCGCTGCTGTACGTGGCGGCGATGCTGCTCTACATGGGCTCCATCTCGCTCGACAGCGTGCCCCGCATCATCTCGCGCCCCGCGCCCGGGTCGATGTACCGCAGCCCGCAGCTGTACGCCCGCCTGCGCGCCGACATGGACGCCGACAACGCGACGGACGCGGTGAGTGGATCCTCCTCCTCACCTTCGGCGGGTCTATTGGAATTGGTAGTTCATGTTTGTGACGGCAGTATTTGGTCGTATTGGGTGATTGGTGTGATTAAAGCATGCTTGCCCTCTTCGAGTCGTGATGTTCCATACTTGAACATCATTGTCAGCAAACTAAGTTTCATCATGTCTGCCGATCGAGCACAGGCAGTGGACTGCGTGCTTGTAGCTAGTGGTTGGTACATGTTCAGATTATTTTTTGACTGCTGATTTGGTCCGATTTTTGGAATAAGTTATCTTCTAGTTGCTGGAGAATGGCAGTAAACACATATAAATATGTTTAGTGTACTGGGTTTTATATTTTTTAAGTTAACCATGCATGTGTGCACGTAGAGAATGATACGAGTAACTGATAGTCTTTCACCAGTTGATACCTACTTCTGCTTGTGGGGGCCATGGAATGTGCAGATAATAGTTAGCTTAGTCAGAGTCAAATCATTGCAAGGTGTTAATCTTGTCAGATCAGTGGAGGCGAGCGATCATGTGTGTGGCAGATGATAACGTATTCATCTCTCCAGTTTTCTACATCAATGCAGTTTTGTTAACACCCTGGGTGCGATGGCATTTATACGTTTGTGAAACGACTATATAATAATCTGGAGATCCTTTCCAGATATCTGATTTCAGTTTAATCCAATATACCTGGTAGAAAATTAATATTTTGTTCTATTGTTTGAAATTTGTGATCTGACTGATTCTGTACCCACTAACATAGCTCTGTCTTTAAGCTCGGGCATGCATATTTTGTAATTGTGTTCCAATTTATCCATATTGATGTTGCTATCTTTTTTGTAGCTAGCAACTGTATGGCGACATGCTTACAAAGGCGGTGTTTGGCGACCTTGCATAAGCAATAACACCAACGGTATGCCTCTCCGGTTTTGCTTCATGTTAGTTATGATCATTGAATTCACAGGTCCTGCTCTTTGACATTTCTAGTTTCGAATGCCGGTTTGTTTGTTTTCCCGTAGATACCATTCAAAGTTTTCTGGTTTACATGTCCAGTTAATTTTTCCAAAGATGACCCAATTTGATCAGTGTTTAGAAAAGGGCCGACTAGGCGCTAGGCGAGTAGGCGGAGCTCGACTGCCCACTGACAGATGTTAGGTGTACTCGTGCAGCGTCAAATGAACACGGGTACACTTTATGTAGAATTATAAGATGGATAGATTAAGGTGGAGTGGACTTTGTTACCTTAGTTAGTGGGATCATCAATGGCAGAGGATAGTGAAATCAAGGAGGGCCATGCCCACCCTGCACCCCCTTCCCCGATTTCGTGTGAAGGTCCGCCACTGTGGAATATTTCAATAGTGACCTCTGTATTACCTGTGGATCTGTTCATGATGTATCAGGCCTGGAAGGGACTGATGCTCAGGGTTCTGTTTCCTGGCTCGTAAGACTGAGCTTGGATTGACATGCAGTTAATTATATATTATTTTTGCATGTATCACAGTTTATTTCTTATCTGAATAGTAAATTATTTAATACTATTAAAATCATGTGAAGTAATCAATATTATATTTTATTTTGGATTTCTGGTCCGCGTGTTTTGGCTCTTAAAGTTAAGGGCAAGGCCCCATGCACTTCCAGATCTGCCTGATGTATGACCAGAGGTCTGTCTGGCACTTTGGGATGGGCTTTGGGCAGCATACTTACCTGTAAAACATGTTAGAAGCAAATACATTTGATTCTAATGAGCTTTTGATATAGGTGCATATGAACCTGTAGCTTGCAATATATTATATTTAGTGTATTTAACATCTTTGGCTTAGCTTTACTACTCCAGTTTGATTTAGGAGGTGCCATTTCTGCAGTCAATTTTATATTTAGGCAACTATATAACTAGAGAATTCATTCTAGGTTTACCTGAATCTAACGGCTACATATATGTGGAGGCAAATGGCGGTCTGAATCAACAAAGAACATCGGTATAATACTTTACATGCTGATGCATTTTCCATGACAATTGTCACTTTGCTTTCTTTACCTTGGAATTTTTTTTTTTTCATTCAGTTCTTCCCTAATGTTTTCTCCTATTTAAATTTACTTTGCAGATATGCAATGCAGTTGCGGTTGCCGGTTTTTTGAATGCAACCCTTGTAATACCGAATTTCCACTATCACAGCATTTGGAGGGATCCTAGGTCTCTTCTTTCCTCCCATGTTCTCTAAGCACATGCTTGCGCAGCCTTTAATGTTGCAACTGAGTTTTATGTGTCCTGCCATTTTTATGACCTTGGGTTAGTCGAGAATGTTGAATTTTAGAATTGATCAAACTTGCAATGCTTTAACCCCATCTGTAGTTATATGGCATAAACTAGTTATTTAAAAAGAAAACTCGATCAACCTGGGAGGAACTAGGTATAATTTAGAAGAAATAACCACCCAATTTTGCATTGAAGTGAGCTCGAGCTTGGGTGGTCAGGGTGTACATCTGCGGATCGAACTCAGGATCTCATGGAATAGATGTGCATGCTCAACTGTTCGGCTTCAAATTAATATGTGACAACAAGTTAATAAAATGATGTGCATGCTGTATGGGCATTTGGCTGTGCGACGTTCACACAAAAAGACATGAATGCCACTTGTGGTTGTGGACTGTTAGTCTTTTTTTAAAGCCATAATGGAATAGTATATTCAATGGCTGAAAGTTGCCTAGTACTGATACTGAGAAGATTATTAGTAATGCTAGGTTTGTTCATTTTGCAAGCTACTTGAAGTATGGCCATATGCATGAATGCATTATCATCATGCTCTGTTATCTGTTATGCATATGGGTTCAGGAAAAATCTTTTCATTTATATGCACAGACTTTCTGGTGGTTCTGCGAAATAGCTGAATCTTTTGTGTGCACCCTGGGATGCCAATTGATGCAAATTTCTTATCATTGTTGCCTTTTTTTCCTTACGATAGACAAATGAATGTACTTACATTTGTTTTTCTGATACAGCAAATTTAGTGATATTTATGATGAAGATCACTTTATCCAGCATTTAAAAAATGATGTTCGAGTGGTTGACAAGGTTCCAGAGTTCATAATGGAGCGGTTTGGTCACAATTTGAGTAATGTATTTAATTTCAAGATAAAGGCATGGTCATCTATTCAGTTCTATGAAGATGTTGTTCTGCCTAAGTTGATCGAAGAAAGGTGAGTTGAAGCCAATGCTGATTTGTAGTTCTGAGGATAATCCACTTCTTCCAATATTGCCAAGTAATAATATGATGCTCATATGAGCTTTGACACTGTTTTGTCTGAATTACAGGCTCATAAGGATATCACCTTTCGCGAATCGGCTGTCATTTGATGCTCCTCCAGCTGTTCAACGTCTGAGATGTTTAGCTAATTTTGAAGCCTTGAAGTTTTCTAAACCAATCACAAGTTTATCGGACACTTTAGTATCTCGAATGAGAGAAAAAAGTGCTGAAAATAATGGAAAATACGTAGCAGTGCATTTGCGTTTTGAAGAGGTTAGTTTTCTCTACAAAATTCCGCTGCCTGTTTCTGTGTGTTTTCCATTTCTAAAGCAAGACCAGCCCATGGAATTTGGACAAGAGTATTCTTTTTTTTTTAATGTAAATACAGTAGGAGAGGCTCCCACTGCAAAGGACAAGATAATTCTCGTCAATTGAATTCTCTTTTTCAGGATATGGTTGCCTTCTCTTGTTGTGTCTTTGACGGTGGTGACAATGAGAAGAAGGAATTGGATGCAGCCAGGGAAAGAGGTTGGAGAGGAAAGTTTACTCGGCCAGGGCGTATAATAAGGCCTGGAGCAATAAGGATGAACGGGAAATGTCCACTTACACCTTTGGAGGTATGGCTATATCTGTGATTGCTTGAAAAAAAGGTTCAGGAATTTTATCCTTAAGCAAAAATAACATGCATTGTTGATGAATTTTGTCCTGACATTTACATGCTTATGATATAATTGTTAGGTTGGATTGATGCTGCGCGGAATGGGCTTCAGCAATAATACTGCAATTTATTTGGCTTCTGGAAGGATTTATAAGGCAGAGAAGAACATGGCTCCCCTCCTTGAAATGTTCCCTCTCTTACAGACAAAAGAAACATTAGCATCAGATGAAGAACTTGCTCCATTCAAGGTCTATAAGATGGGTACATTTTTTTTATATATATATAATGAAGTCCCAAATTTTGAAGTATTAACTCTTCAAGACTACATGTGTCTGCAGAATTTCTCCTCAAGGATGGCCGCTATTGACTACAGTGTCTGTGTTCATAGCGAGGTTTTTGTGACCACCCAAGGTGGAAATTTTCCTCATTTTCTTATCGGTCATAGGAGATACTTGTATGGTGGCCATGCAAAGACAATTAAGCCCGATAAAAGAAGATTGGCGATACTATTTGATAGTCCACGTATCGGGTATGTCGCTATTGTCTTTCTTTAGGCGTAAGGATTTTTAATTACCAGTTTGCTTTTGAACGTGAATTTTAATCTTGTTGAAACTATGCATTGATTTTGCAGATGGAAGGCACTGAAACGTCAACTAGTCAATATGAGGGTACATAGTGATGCCAAGGGTATTGAAATTAAAAGGGCTAATGAATCTGTATACACTTTTCCATGTCCTGACTGCATGTGCCGATCAAATAAATCAGAACACTCCAAATCCATCCAGGCCAGATAACATCAAATAGTTGTATCATAACTCACTTGGCTGACCCCAATTCTTTGATGGGATCATAGAATCCTCATTCTTTGCGTGCCGACTGGTGGTGTGATGCTCCATCTCCAAGCATCTTTATTCAAGAGTTGCTCATGCATGCCATCCTCCCAGAGAGCGGCCTCTGCTTTTCCTGGAGTGTCTGTAATATGTCAAAATGTTTTCATCTGAGCTAATCCTGACGCTAACAATACACTGACACTTTTTCAGATTAGGTGTATGTGTCTAGGACTGTTTCTTAACAACCTAGTGCTGACCAATCAGATTACTAGTTCCATTGTATATTGTATTAGTTCCCATGTACATTGCTCAGTAAGGAAGCAATACAGAGAATTTTGAAGAAAAACAGATTTCTTTTCTTGTTTGATCTATTGATAATTTCTGAGAAGATAAGCCTTTGTCTCAATGTAACATTTATGGTTTGCAAAAAATTTCAATGAATATGCTATGAAAAGCCGCAATGTGAATTGTTTTGTTACATTTGTTTCTTGATTCCTGTTGAAGGAGCAAGCAGAATGTTTGCCTAGTGTACTGATTGGTCTTCAAGGGCGGTGGATTGTAACATTCAAGTGGCAAAGGTAAACACTCATTTCTTTTTAAGCAGAATGATTGGGAGTACTCATTTCTTTTTAAGCAAGGCATTGTCTTAACAATTTGTTCATCTTTCAGTTCTTTATGCGTGTTGGGCTTGGGCAGTTGCCGCAAGTATTTAACTGGTAATCTGAAGCAGGTTTCATAATTGGGGCTGGACATGATTCAGTAGGAGGACTTTGTCAAGAAAAGGAAGCAGGTTAGTGGAGACAGAAACTTATCCTTTACTGCTTTTAAACAAACAAACAACAAAAATAGAACAACCTTTTCTCAGAAAAATCTTTGCTGCTGGAGCAATGTTTCTTGAACCGAACGTAATATATTCTGTGTCATCCCTATCCTTTATTGCTTCTAAACAAACAAACAACAAAAATAGAAAAACCTTTCGTCCAGACAAAATCTTTGCTGCTGGATCAATAATGATTTTCTTGAACCGAACGTAATCTGTTCCCTGTCATCCAGAGGTCCTGATTCTGGAAAGTTAGGCCGGCACTGCACCTTTGGACCGAGTTTCACCCTGTCACAAGTATAATCCCGTGGTACTAGTTTACTATCACTTGGTTAATTCACGTGCTCCGCGTATACGTGCCCTATGTGTCTCACTGCTCCTTGATCTGCACGCTAGGGTGAACGCGCATCTAGATGTCACCGAAAACGCGAAGAAGATATTCTAGATAATTGGAATCAAAACCTTTTTATATGGGTAAACGGGAGCAAGGGGTCCCCAGCTTGAAGGAGTATGCGTAATATTTGCTTTTTAGGCTGTATCAGCAAATCTAAGCATGATGATATAAGCAACGAAACGGTGCTGCACGGTACTGCTCCGGAGCCTGGAGCCTGGAATGACGACGCATTTTGCGAATAGGACCAAGGCACACGTGACGCGACCCACATATCGTGGCACAGACTTTGCAAACAAAGCAAAGCAAAGCAAAGCAAAAGGGCTGGCGTCGTTGCTACAGTCCAAGGCACCTACTCACCCACGCCATTAATTTCCACCACCGCCACCCAAATCACCCGATTCCAGCGGCAAAAGAGAACCGCAAAGCTGAACAGAGAACCACCGAACAGGAAAGGTGGGTGAAGAGAAAAGACCAAAATATTCCCCGAGGCAAACCCCCGTCCCTCTCTCCCCTGTCGTCGTCTATCTCCTCACTCCCCGCTCCACTGCCTGGCTCCACTGCCGAGATGGGGCGAGGCGCCCCTCCCGTCTCGCCGCGCCTCGCGCTCAGGGCGGCCCTGCTGCTGCTCGCCGTGTCGGCGCTGCCTTCCCCAGCGGCTGGGGTGAATGTGACGGCCGTGCTCGCCGCGTTCCCCAACTTCGCCGACTTCGCGCGGCTGCTGGCGTCCACCCCCGTGGCCGGCGAGCTGGCCGGTAGGTCGTCGCTGACGCTGCTGGCCGTCCCGAACGCCAACCTGCCGCAGTCGCCCTCGGCGTTCGCGGCGGCCGCCGGCGCCGACATCGCCGACGTGCTGAGGTACCACGTCCTGCTCGAGTACCTCGCCCCGTCCGACCTCGCGCGCCTCCCCGCGTCGGGGAAGCTCGTGACGACGCTGTTCCAGACCACGGGCCGCGCGGCCTCCGACCTCGGCGCCGTCAACCTCACCGCGGGGGCGAACTCCACCGTCGTGGTCCGCTCGCCGGCGCCGGCAGCGGGGTCGAACGCCACCGTCCTCGGCGCCGTCACCGCCGTACCGTACAACATCAGCGTGCTTGCGGTCGGCGGCCTCATCGTCCCCTCCGGATTTGACCTTTCGGCCTCCGAGAGCGGGCCTCCCCCTCCGGTGAACATCACCCGCGTCCTCACCGACGCACGGGGATTCAATGTGGCGGCCTCCATGCTGCAGGCTTCTGGTGTGGCGGCCGAATTCGAGGCCGACGAGCACGGTGCTGGCATCACCGTCTTCATCCCCACAGACGACGCCTTCGCCAGCCTCCCCGCCATTGGCCGCCTCCAGTCCCTGCCTGCTGACCGCAAGGCTCTCGTGCTCCGCTACCACGTCCTGCACTCCTACTACCCGCTTGGCTCCCTTGAGTCCATCGTGAACCCCGTACAGCCCACGCTCGCCACTGAATTCACAGAGGCTGGCCGCTTCACCCTGAACATAACCCGCGTCAATGGTTCCATTGCCATCGACACCAGCATCGTGCAGGCATCCATCACGCGCACATTATTTGACCAAAATCCTGTGGCAGTATTTGCGGTCTCCAAGGTTCTACTGCCCAAGGAAATGTTCAATCCGGGTGATGGTGGCAGACTGGCCACAGTGCCACCTCCAGCCGCAATGGTACCCGATGAAGCTGGGAACGAGCAGACCCCGCCTACAAGGCTGTCATCACCGCCCGACCTTCCCGGTGAGGACGACAAGTCATCTGCCGCATCAACATCAACGATGGCAAAGGCAACGGCATGGTGGTGTATAGGATTGATGTACCTACAGCTGCATCTGTTACTATCTCTCTTATGAGATCCAGGTGCTACTCATTGCTCGTTTTTCTGCGCTCAGTTTTTCTTACTGTCTTTTGGAATCTGGGAAAATGGATGGGATGTGGAGATAATTCACTAGCTGCAAAGTAGCCAAAAAAAAATAAAAATTAGTTGCTTCACTTAATTATTCGCTTTTCATTTCCTTTTGCCATATGGCAAAGGGAAAATAATATCACGTGTAGAAATCTATGGAGTCATTCTGCCCATATATGAATAGTTGTTTCATTTTGAGCATCCTCTCTTTTTGTTTGTGTTTGAACTCTGTTTTGGATATTAAGATTGCATCGAATTGGTGGGGATTTAGCACTCCTCACGATCATGTACCCTGTTAAGGTTTTTGATTGGGGCCACTCTTTTTATAATCTCGTAAGATAAGCGCGTTACATGATAGAATGAAGTTACTCTACCATGTTAGATCATTTGACCCTGTTGTGTGAACTGAAGTCCCATAAATGATAATAAGGTGGTTGCCATCTGATGTCAAAACTGAAAAATCTTCCTGTGTGAACTTATTGGCAGTGCACAGTCTTTGCCCTCCAAAGAAAGTTTGCTGGGGTACCCTTGTTGGACACTCGTAGGTGGGTTTACTGATTCTCATCTCAATGTGCGTGCCATGGTTTTTACTGATATGAGTTGTGTTTTGGCGTGTTTGTATGCTTAGCAAAACATTGCTCAAAGTTGGAAAATCCTAGAGAACCATTACGGTGCATTATACTACTAGGAAGGAGATGGTAGTATACATCAAATCAGATTGTTTGCTGGTGGGGCTTGTTTTTATTTAAGCAATTTTGTTGATAATATGACATAGCCTGCCACTTAGGGTACTCTAACATTAAGTAGCTGAGCATAGACTTTCCATCAGGTTATGGTACCAACTATATGTGGTTCGGTGAGTCATGAACTTTGAGGAAGCGCTACTTAACATCCCCAAAAGAGTTAGAACTCCTTTTGTCATTGCTAAGGTATTGCTGAAAACCTGAACCATGGAGCTGGCCTAAGTCAGCATAGTTTAACTGTTGTTAAAGCAATCCCACTGACCTATAAACTCAGGGAGAGAAAATCAGACTGACAAATACTTGTTGATATGTTGCTGATACGTTTAATTCTTATGCCGATGTGCCTAACAGTCTGTGATGCAGTGGTGCTTCGGTGTTCAGAGTGTGCTACTCTAATTCTCTTTGGGGGACCAGTGACCACCGTCCATGCATGATGTGTCGTTTGTAGTTTCACTGGAGTTTGTGAGCATGATGGACCCAATGAGGTGACTGTGTTTTAGTTAGTTACTGGGCCTGTTCCGTCATGTGCAGCTCATGGGTACTTGGCAGGACTCAGGAGTCATGACCAACATGGGTCCCGTGGAATTATATTCCCTGATATTAGCAGATGCGTAGTTTGATGATACCCGTGACCATGTTTGAACCATTCTTTGCAAACATGGTAATGATGGGATCAGCCAATCAAGCACTTCTACTTAATGAGACGTGTATAAAAGCCTTTTGTGATAGTTGAACTAACAATGTGCTACGTGAGAATATATAAACGCCCCCAAAATAAAAATATAGGATTTTTCACTTGTGACCAATTGTGCAAACTTTGTAGTTCATTGAGAATTTAGCTTGTCTACTTGATTAGTAATTGGGAAAAAAAATTGGTGATTTTTGGCAAGGTAAACAACAGGAGTTGTGACTTTAAGACTTGTAGAAAAATTAGAAAGTGAATGTTTGGAGCATATCGGCTTGTTCTCAATAAAAGATAGAGATTATCCATGATGTTAGTCTTGTGTGGCTACTCATCCAGAGTCTGCAATAATTATTGTAGCTCGCTGTTAACACCACCATTGTGATCCAATTCATCACTCATGCTGTCATGCATTGTACGTACAATTATTGTGCTATGGGTTACTGTTCTGAGATTACTGAGCTTCATCAACACTGAATATGAAACTGGATTTTATCATTATCTCATTGTATATAGCATTTGAACATGATTTTGTACTCTGTCCCCCGCCCCAACCAAAAAAAAGAGAGAGTATCTGATCATGTTTTGTATCTATTAGAGCCCTTGCCGCTCCCCATTTATGTTCTTCATGGTTAGGTTAGCCTGTGATTCTTCATCTGCTTTTGAGATATGCACAATATTATTTTAAATGGCTGTAGTTATATTTCTCCCCTTCCGTATGCCCAAATGCAGTAGATGACATTTCCTGAGAAAGTCATCAGGTTCAATTTCTGTAGATCAATATTGCGGTGCTAAAGCTGTAGTCTTAATTAAAGGAACTAAATTAGCTTTATTTTCAAATTTTTCTTTAACATTGCTGTAAAACTGTTTCTTAATTACTTGGGAGATGTGAAGGCATGCCACATGCTAAAAATAATTGGGTAAACCAAAAGGCTGAAGCAATTCCAAGTAATCCAAACTGGCAGGACAGGTTTGATGTCAGTGGAGGCTTTTGTTCGATGCAATTGTGTAAGTTAGCTTGTGGCTTTGTGATCACGTGCTAGCTTCAGTGTATCATTGTACTGCCTGCTTCCCAATATTTTTCACTATTTACGAAGGTAAAATTAAATGGTGCTAGTAAAGATGCATAGTTTTTTTTTGCGAGGGTAAAGATGCATAGTTATATGGTGCAAGAACATCAATTAAACAGTTGAACTAATTTCATTGATTTTCTTATGAAACCTCATGAGTTAGCTGTGCCAGCTTTTTTTTTATAGCCCTTGGTATATGTATTGTTCTGACAACCAGTGGAGGAAAATTCGACCAGTAGAAGCTTTTGATAATCGAGGATTTCTGGTTACTTCAATAGGCGGTTTCTGAAGATTGGACACTGAAACCTTGGTACCCACCCATTTTCCTTTCCTTAATTGTATATTTTTGTTAGTGGAAGACTGAAAACTTGTTAGATACCCGGCATTAGTTGTCAGGATTATATCTCTGCACAATCTTCACTCTAGTCATACATGCTGATTCCAAATTACACATATGATGGTGTGTTTCATTTCTACTATCAGTGGCAGCTTGTACTTTATACAGAGCCTGGTCTAGAACAGAACAGTAGTGTAATAAGTAATTTGCAGGCACTAATGATGCGGTTGGAGACAGCTGATTACAAGCATGATACCAGAGTCAAAAAGGGTGTCCGCTGCCACACGGTAGTTATGTTGCCTGAAGAATCTATTCATATCGTCTTGCTGTGCTACGCATGTGCCTGTCCTAGACGGTGGCCGGAGAGCCTTTGTGCTACTGCCATGGTCCATGGCCCGCCGTGCTCTTAGAGCATCTTCAGGAAGGATTTTATTTGGGTCCCTACTCTATTATTTAAGGTCTTAAATTAAAATATCATCTCCAGCAGGGACCCTATTTGGGTCCTCATTTTACATGTCCCTTCAAATTTCATCTCCAAGCCCTTATTCTTAGGGTCCTCCAATCCTCCCTCTCATTTTTGGGTTCCACTGTTTTTCTTTCACAAAATAGGGGTTTGAACCATTTTATTGCTGGAGTTGAAGCTAGATTTTAAGCTCTCATTTTTACATATTGGCTTGGAAAATAAAAGTAGAGGTCTTGTTTTGAGGTTCATTGCTGGAGATGCTCTTATTACGTACTGAGCCGTAGCCTCCTTTTATCGTTTGTAGAGAAACTGGAATTCTTGAATGGTAAACAGTACAATGATGACAAGCATATGGCATGTAGTAGTAGAGAAATGCAAGGGCTGGGAATCCTTGAAACAGGGTGATCAGCAGGCCACCAAACTGATCAGATGGTCCAGCTCTGCCCAAGTGCAATTGGACAGGAGAAAGTTTTACTAGATCATCTTGTCCTCTGGAATTTTACTAGATCTCTGTAGCGCCTCACTTATTTGGGTCTTTGTGGTCACAGTAACTTTACTGACATTTTAGCCAGGAAAGCTTGGAACCTTTTTTTGCGAGGAAGGAAAGCATGGAACTTGATCTCGATGATCTGTCCTTGTACATCCAGGCAAAAGAAGTGAAAGACAGAAATTTACAAGGGTCGACAGCGATTCATCACGGAGCAAAGTTTAACAGAAACCATAAGAGCTTCAGACTTCTCGAGCATTAAGCACTGTCAGCAAAAAACTGACCTTTACATGCTTTGCAGGAGGGTGAACGAAGCAGTTTTTTTTTTTTTCACAGCAACATGACACCAAACAAAGAAGCGACTAATTCTGTCACTGGCTCAGCAGCAGCATCGCCTCCGGCCGCTGCTGCCCGAACGCGTGGAACGGGTGGTGGTGGTGCGGAGGCTCCTCCGCCTCCACTTCCCGCGCGGCCCGCGGCTCCGGCCTCGCTATCAGGTTCTCCTTGTCGTCGTCGTCTTCGCCATCGTCCCGCCTCCACCTCTCCTCGTACTTTGAGTTGCTCCGCCCGTAGAAGCTGTCCGCCGCCGTGTCACGGCTGCCGTCGCCGCCGGATGATAACTGCGCGACCGCACGCGAGGAGGCGCTGCTGAGGTTGAAGCTGCCGAATCCCTTGATCTCGCGCGCGATCTTGCGCGCCCGCTCGCGCTCCTCCTCCAGGAACGGGCCTCGTTCCAGCAGCTTGAGCACTCGCTCCGCCTTGCCCTTCACTGTCAGGCCCCAGTTGAAGCTGCAAGCACGCACGCAGAGTTCACGGATCGCATGATCAGCTGCAGATAAAAAAAACATCAAGTGAACACGACACGAGAGAGCGTACGTACCCTTTCTCGTCGATGTGGTGGAAGGTGGTCATGTTCTGGATGGCGTCCGCGTCTTTCTGGAACTCCAGCGCGACGCTCCGGGGACCATGCGTGAGGAGGTGCTCCAGGAGGAGGAGCGCCTTGTACCCCTCCCGCCACTGCCTCCGGTCGAAGCCAGCGAATCGCCTGTGCAGGATGTCGGCGATGCGGAGGTACTCGTCGATCTCGAACGCCTGCCGCGCTATGAGCCCCATCGTCTTCACGTTCGGCGGCGACGCGTCCCCGTTCGTCGCCTCCTCCGTCAACCTACGACACGAACGCGCCACAACACGGGCAGAAATTTCAGCAGAGAGATCGAACGCCGCGTGTTTTCACGATGACATGAACGGCACTCACTCACTCTGGATCGCTAATAGTAAGCAACTTACAGCTGCGTGGGGGTGACGTCGGTGAGCGCGAGCCGCGCGGAGCGGATCTTGCCGGTGAGGTAGGAGGACGCCTGCCGCCTGAGCTCGTGGAAGAAGGGCGCGTCCATGGTGCCGCGCACCGTCTCCTCCGCCTCTGTCTCAATCAACCAAGATATCGAGCGACTGGACAAGGGCCTCGTCCTGGGCTATATCGGTAAGCCCGCCCGCCCGCCCGCCCGGCCTTGCGGCGGCCGGCCAGCAACCACTCCGCACAGGCAGGCGCGCAAGACAACAAACGGCACAAGGCCGGCCGAGCCGTTGGGTGCGCAGCGCAACCGAACCACTCCTCGCGAGTGACGCACCCCGACGCGGCAAGTGGCGAGGAGAAGAACAGACAGAGCAACGAGGCGGCGGGCTCGCTCGCTCGCTCACTCAGTGGACGAGCTTGATTGGTGGGGGCCTGGGGGGAGAGGAGAGCAGCTAGCGCGCTGCGCTCGGATCGCTTCCGCTTTCTTTCTAGAGCCGCCGTTGAAGCGTTCCAAAGGAGACGGGACTGGGTGATGGGATCGGGGACCGTGACAAAAACGTCAACGGCTGGGAGCAGCGCGTTTGAATTTTGAATCCGTGGTGTCGGAGCAGGACGGGACGGGAGGGTGCTGCCGTGGGTGGGCGCGGCTGAGGTCACGTGGTGCGGCCCGGATGCGCGTGGCGTTTCCGAAGAGTACCGACGGCTCCGGTGGGGCAGGTGGTGTGCCGGCGCACTATTCTTTGCGTCGTGCTGTGGCTGTGCGGCTTCGCCCGACTCGCTCGAGGTGCCTCGGATCGCGGCGGCGACGTCAGCCGTGTGTTATTAGAACAAAAATAATGTGATGCTTTTCGTTTTCAGGGTTGATGACATAGGTGGTGTTGGTTTCCACCCTTCTAAATTTTAGACCTCTAAAATAAAAAAGAATCTTATCATTTAAGAGCATTAAATAAAATTTAATGACAAAACCTTTTTGACAGATGAATGCTCATTTCAAGACGAATCTAATGAGCCTAATTAATCTATGTTTTGTTACAGTGATGCTACAGTAACCATCATCTAATCATAGCTTCATTACCCTTATTAGATTCGTCTCGCGAATTAGACCCGGGGTTCTGCAGTTAGTTTTGTAATTAAACTTTATTTAATACTTCTAAATAACAAAATTCTTTTTAATATGACCCCTCTAAAATTTAGACCCTAGAAACGAACACCCCCGTAACCATTTCCGTACAGAAGAAAAATGCGTTATGGAATCGATGACACAGCCGCCGCTGGAAGGACTTGCGACGAGCGAGCGACGTGGTGGACTCGTCCATCATCCACGGCTCTCCCTACGTGGAAAGGTGTTGTCGCATGTTAGGCACCGTCTACCGCATGGAAATGGAGTATGTGGGTTATCTCGGTCAAGCACCTCGATCCGTCGCCATCAACATTCGCATGGGACTACGGGAGGACGGTCTGTACCCGTCATTAACATCAAAGCGCCCCGTAGAGTACACGACTCCGTCAAGTAGGCCTTGCTCAAAGATGACAGACTTGAATATACCCAAGTGAAGTTCTCCGCTCACTGAACCAGTCAGGGATTGATGCTGTTTCTGATCGAATTCCATCTCTCCTGACAGACTCGAAGAAAGAACGGAAGAGTGGTTGCTGCTCCGCGAAATAAACATCAACGACCTTTCTCTTCATTCTTCCGTTATTTGTTGATGTCGGAGCTCCTCAGGCTAGTCCTGGCCAACGGGCCGGGCCGGGCCGGCACGGCACGGGCCCGGGCGGGCTCGGGCCGTTGAGGAAGAGGCACGGCACGGCCCTTATAATAAACGGATCGGGTCGGGCCGGCACACGGGCCTTCACTTTAAGCCCAAGCATGGCCCTAGCCGTGTTACACGGGCCGTGCCGTGCCGGGCCGGCCCTAGGCTGAAAATGTAGTTTTTTTTCTATTTTTTTTTATTTTTTTATGCAAAAAATGGCTAAATGGGCCGTGCTACACGGGCCACATAGTGAGCTAAACGGGCCAGCTGCTAAAAGGGCCCCGGCACGGCGGGCTTGCGCCTAGGCCCAAGCACGGCCCTAGACGGGCTACGGGCCGGCACGGCCCACTCATGCACCGGGCCGTGCCGTGCTCGGACCGGGCCAAAAATAATGGGCCGCGGACCGGCCCTTTTAGCCCGGTCCAGTTGGCCAGCTGTACCTCAGGCCGGCGTGCCTTCCTCCACCACCTGAGCACGGATTAATAGATGATTTAGGACTCTCCTCAATGGTTATAGACCAAATAAGACTCTTCCGAATAGCTTTGCTGGAATAGGACCGGCCCATCACGCACATTCGCTCAAATAGGACTCCAGGCCACCTTTCCGGCCTGTTAGGCGGGATCAGGGATGACCCGCGAAATGATTTGGAGTGCGTTCGTTGCATTAGACTTTAGACTTTAGACCCATCACATCAAAGAGAATCTTATTATTTAAAAGTATTAAATAAAGTTTAATGACAAAACCTTTTTACAGGTAGGTACATCTTTACGAGACGAATCTAACGAGGCTAATTAATTTATGTTTTTGTACAGTAATGCTACAGTACCACCATTTACTCATGGCTTAATTACCCTCATTAGATTCGTCTTGCGAATTAGACCAGGGTTCTGCAATTAATTTTATAATTAAACTTTATTTAATATAGCTTATTTAGAGTTTAGACCCCTCTAAAGTTTAGACCCCATGCAACGAACACCCTCTTGGTTGTCCCTCTGTACATGAGAATACAAATTCCTGTTTTACCCGTTCATAGTATCGTAGAGTACACGACTCCGTCCACAAAGTAGGCCTTGCTCAAAGATGCCAGACTTGAGTATACCCAAGTGAGGTTCTCTGCCCACTGAACCAGTCAGGGATTGATGCTGTTTCTGATCGAATTCCATCTCTCCTGACAGACTCGAAGAAAGAACGGAAAATGTCGTTGCTGCTCCACGAAATAAACATCGAAGACCTTTCTCTTCATTCTTCCGTTATTTGTTGATGTCGGAGCTCCTCAGTCTGAGAACAACGAATGAGGCGTGCGGCCGGCGTGCCGTCCTCCACCAGAGCACGCGCGCCGTCGCCGGGGACAGACAGTCAGGCCGGCTTCACTTCATCGGGCCGGCGTTACTATTCCTACACTGCTGGGCTTCAGTTTTCGGGCCACCGGACCACTTGCCCAAACTAACTGGACCGCGTCTCGGCCCACACAGCGCTACGCGATCGCTTCAGTCGGATCGTATCCTGCCGCTTGTTGACAATCCAACGATTCACGTGACCTGAGGGGCGGTCGCTATTTGGTCTGGGAACGTGAACGCCGACCGCCCCTAACGCGCCACGCCGCGGCCACCGTCCGCCGCTCGAGATGAGCGCGTCACAGTGTGTGGATCGCTCCATATATACCTCCGGAGGTGGATGGTCTCCGGTTAGGCGACGCCAACGGCTCCGGTTGGGGCCGGTGTTGTGCCGTCGCGCTGCGGATGAGCGGCTTTGCCCATGTCTCGATCGATAGGGTCGTGGCGGCGACGTCAGCCGTGTGTTACTAAAACAAAAAGAATGCGATCGATGCTTTTCGTTTCAGGATATGACGAGTGGCCATTTCTGTACTGATGAAAATGTGTGATGGAATCGATATGACACACCGCCTCTAGGACTTGCAACGAGCGATGTGGCGGACTTTTCCATATATAATCCGCGGCTCTCACGACGTGGGAATTCCTGTGCAGCCTGTGGACTCGTGGTTTAGCAATGGAAAGTACTCGTCCTCGCATGTTAGGCACCGTCTACGGAAGAGCAGCACATGGAGTACGTGGTTTATGTCGGTCAAGTTACATCCGTCGCCATGAATATTGGAGGACGTACGGTCTGCACCCGTCGTTAATTACAACGCCGTCCACGACGTAGGCCTTGCCCAACGATGACATACCATAGCTCCTGAGCGGGACTAGCAGAAATAAAAGGAAGAGTCGTTGCTGGCTTGCTGCTCTTTCATCGTTCTTTTATGTGTTGAGGTCGGGGCTCGGCAGTCGGAGAACAAGGGTGGAGGCACGCAGGGAAGGCTACTACAGTACACCGCAAGGAAATGGCCCTCCTCGACCTGTGAGCGCAAGCGCCGTCGTTGCGACTCGCCGGGGACCGTCAGGCCGACTTCACTTCATCGGGCCGGCGTTACTGCTGGGCTTCAGTTTTCGGGCCACACCAGACAACTTGCCCAAGCTAACTGGACCGCGTCTCGGCCCACACGCGCTTCCGCGATCGCTTCAGTCGGGTCGTATCCTGCCGCCTGTTCTCAATCCAACGATCTTCGTGACCCAAGGGCGGTCGCTATTTCAAATAGCGACCACCCCTGGTCACGCCGACCGCCCACCACGCCGCGCCGCGCTGCGCCGTCGGTCCAGTCCATCCGCCGCTCGCCTCCTCCAGCTCGGGACGAACACTTCGCGGCGTGTGGATCGCCCCATCCCGTTGCACCTGCCCTCCACGATGGCGGCGAGGGGCCCCGGCTCGTGCTCGTCCGATCCGCGGTGTTGGCGATGAAGCGCTCGCCGAGCCGCACGAACCACGTGTAGTTGGGGCTCTTCTTGTCCACCACGGGGCACGGGATGGCCGCCGGTGGAGGACATGAACACGTAGGACGGCACGCCGAGGCCGCGCGCCACGTCGACCATGGGCGCGGCGAACATGTCCAGGACCAGCGCGTCCTTGGGCGGGTCCAGGGGCGGGAGGCGGTGGAGGCGGACGTGCTCCTCCACCTCCGAGGTGGCCTCGGCGGTGGGCGGGCGCATGACCAGCAGCGTGATCGGCGTTCTTCTACGCGCGGCTCTTGCCCGGGCCTCACCGCCTCGTGCCGCGCACGGCATAGACTCCTCCGCGTCTAGGCAAGAGATGAGAATTGATGAGGCACTTATCAGCGTCTAGAAATGCTGACGCGGAGCCGACGAAGGTGGCCGCTTGCCGGCGACAGCAACACCTGCCATGAAGCGTGCAAGGGAGACACTTGCCGTCGTGCCAGGAGATGAGAAGCGTATGTCAGTGAGTGACGCAGACATCGAACGACATCAGTTTAAGCACAGGGTCAAGTACCTCTGTCGCCATGAACATGGGAGGACGGTCTGTACCCGTCGTTAGCATGCATAAAGCAACCCGTAGAGTACAAGACCAGCGACGCCAGACCATAGAGCATAGATATGCCCCAGGCGAGTTCTTCGCACACTGAATCCGTCAGGGATTTGATGCTGTTTCTGATCAAATTCCATAGCTCCTGAGTCCTGAGAGGCATTAGCAGAAACAAACGGGAGAGCGATTGCTGCTCTTTCATCGTTCCTTTACGTGTTGCTTGTTCATGCAAATGAGTTGAGGTAGGACTGTCGGAGGCTCGGAGCTCGGCAGTCGGAGAACAGGGGTGGAGGCACGCCGGGAAGACTCTACGACGACACAAGGAAATGGCCCCTCCTCGACCTGTGAGCGCAAGCGCCGTCGTCACTCGTCGCGACTCGCCGGGGACCGTCAGTCAGGGGAGCCCCTATGCGTACCTCGCCCTACAGGAAGTCAACATGTAGCGCGGCCCATCAAGCCCATCTACAGTTTTCTTCTTCCTCGAGATGCCGCCGCCGGCGACGCTGTGCGCCGCTGCTCGCCGTCGCCTCACCTCCCTCGCACGCCCCTGCCTGCCTGCATCCCTCGCGCCGCCGGAACAAATCCTCGCACCGCCGGAACAACTCTTCGCGCCGCCGGAACAAGTGCTCCCCCCGCCGGAACAACTCCTCGCCCCCGCCGGAACAACTCCTCGCGTCGCCGGAACAACTCCTCGCGCCACCGGAACAAGTGCTCAAGCCCGTGCGGAGAAACCGGGCAGTGCACGGGAGCGGGACGGCGGCGGCGCAGCGCGGGAAGAAGAAAAGCCGCCGGAGGAAGAAGACGCACATCAGCCGTTCGATTTGGTTTGTGCACGAATCTCAAAGCGCGTTATGAATCGACTTCGCGCAGCGCGCGCTAATTATAGGGAATCCGGTCAGTCAGGCCGATTTCATTTCATCGGCCCGGCGCTACTATTCCTACAATGACGGGCTTCAAAATTCGGGCCACCAGAAAACTTGCCCGAGCTAACTGAGCCGCGTCTCGGCCCACACGGCGCTCCGCGATCCCTTCGGTCAGGTCGTATCCTGCCGCCTGTTCTCAATCCGACGATCCTCGTGACCCAAGGGGCGGTCGCTATTATTTGAAATAGCGACCACCCCTGGTCTGGGAAATAGCGACCACGCCGCGGCCACCGTCCGTCCGGTCCATACGCCTCTCGCCTCCTTTCAGGTCGAGACGAACACGTCGCGGCGTGTGAATCGTTCCATCCCGCCGGCGGTGGATAGCCCCCGGTGAGGTAACGCCGCGCCACGAATGTGGCATCTCCCACCTGCGTTCCTCTACGCGCGGCTCTTGCACGGGCCTCGCCGCCGGCCCCGTGCCACGCACAGCACAGACGGCGCCGCCAATAGATTAGATTGAGGCTCGAATCAGCGTCTGCAAATGCTGACGCGGAGCCGATGGAGGTGGCGGCTTGCCGGCGACAGCAACATCTGCAATGAAGCGTGCAAGGGAGACACTTGCAGACTAGCACAGTCGAGCCAGGAGAAGAGAAGCGCGTGTCAGTGTCTGACGCAGGCATCGAACGACTTCAGTTTCCAACATTTCGTCATTTCGTCTGATCAGGACAAGAGAGCTTCTGAGCGTGGCTAAATGAATTTCACCAGGCAACGGTGCTTGTTCTCAACAGAAGGCAGGACACAGTTCTTCTGATCATTAACTGCGTAGCAGGCCACAAGCTCGCATCACTTAGGTTGGCCATGCCATCTTTCACGGTTCTTCAGTATGCCGTTCGTTTCGGTGAGAAAGAACAGAGCTCGAGACCTGAGCGAGCCAGTTTAAGCACAGGATGCGATGCAGCTGCACAATGGCCTACTGCCCTGCCTTTGTTCTGCAGGTTGGAACAGAGCTCCCTGTCATGGCCCATGAGGTGCAGTTATCTTTCTGTTTCTCGACATAGCAGCAGTTTCTCTCTGTATTTATGGTAGTCAGTCTCCGTTTAGCTTCGAATCGTTCTCGAGTGTTGTGGTTATCTGGGATCTGTATTTGACAGGAAGGCTGGCCTCTCGGACTGGGAGCTCTGAATGCGCGAGCTGGAGTGCTGAGAGGCGTCGAGTGATCAGTAGTTAGCTGTCGTTGATCAGGGTTGGTGCGTGAGTGACGCCCATGTCATTTGTCATCATATAGAATCCTTAGTTTCTCCCGTCAATCTACTGTTTTACTGTTGCGTTCCTGTTTACTGTTCCTACCACATCGTTGATCGGTTGATCCTGTCCGTCCGTTCGCCCCCGCGTGATCATCTCAGCCGTTCCGTCCGAGCCTTATCATCTTCCCCAGCGGCATTCCCCGTCTCCTCCCCGACCCAGCCCCGATCTCGACCTCACTCTCCCCAGCGGCATGCTCCCCCGCCCTGCTCTCCTCAACCGCGGAAGGCCACCGCCGATGGCCTCCGGAACGGATCGAGTCACCCCTTCCTCTCCTTCCTCTCGCAGATTGCGCGCCGCCCCGGTCCATCGTCTTTCCGCCATGGCCTTCCATCGCTAGGTCTTCGAGCTCGGCGCATCCCTACGCCGTCCTGCTTCCTCCGCGCCGCAGGGCGGCCAGCAACGTCGGCCTCTAGATCGGGTCGATCCGCGGCTCCTCTGTCTGGTCTCCCTCCTCCGCGGCTCCTTGACTTGGTGCGCCGCCTTACCCAGCACTCCCTCGCTGCCCAACCCAGCACCCCCTGGATTATGAGGTCGGAGGAGACGGAGGACCTGCCACAGCCTGCCGGCGACCATCGGATGGCTGCAGCGTGGACTCACAGAGTCGTCGAGATCGGGATGCGAGATGTGGCGACTAGCAGCAGCCCAGCAGTGCGAGGTGAGCAATCATCGCCTCATGTGCCACTCGATGGCCTATTGGATTTGTTTTGGACTTCTGAATCTTCCAAGATTGTTTTAGTCACACTACAGCTCCCCGTAAAATCAGTGAGAGTTCTTAAATTATGATTCTTTATTCAGGAATCTTCTTTATATGCATGCAGGAATTATATGACTCTTGCCAACAAAACAGCTCCTGCTGCTCTTGCATTTGTGGACAGAGAATTGCTGCCTGCAGTACATCTAATGGAATCACTCACCCAACAACTGAAAATGGTAAGAAGCTGGGTCATTTTTTGTATAGCATTTTTCTTTAGTGGGAATATAGGTTTACTAAATCTAAAGTACAAAACGAAATACTGAATTATCAGTTGCCTGAAAATTATGATTTGAGGTTACTTTGCTTAGACCCATGTCCGCTTCCAATTGAGAATATTTTTTGCTTTGCAGTATATTTTCTCCAATTACTGAAATTACATTTGCTGTTGGAATTGTATGCTTTATGCATGTGTTCTGCAGATATCGGCAAAGCTAATGTTTCCTTTGGTTTCAGTTGAATATTGCATTGTCTTAAGGCTTGGAAAGTGTTGGCTGTTATAACAACATTGTGATCTTATGCCATTGTCAAATACCTATTTTTTATAAAGGTAATATTTTCTATCGCCTTTAGATTAGAAGGTGGAAAAAACAAGTAAAGCATTAACAGCATATGTCTGTAGTAGAGATTAAATTGTTGTATGCACTTCTCCCCTTCTCTTCTAATTAGGTACAAAGGAAGAAAGAAGGAGAAATGGAGAAAGCAACCGTAGAGGACAAGGGGGAAATTAACTTCAATTTCTCTGGGTAAGACCCCAACCAAGATGATCAATGATTTTAGTTCTGATAACTGATTGCTGATGATTTCAGCGTGGTTATGTGTTAAATCACCTTATATGATTCATAATGAGTAGCTGGGTATTTTATTGGATGCCGGATTGGGTACATGTGAACCTTGAGGAATTTTTAGTCATATGAACACATCTTGATCTTTCTTGTAACAGTCAATTGTGCCATTGCACATATCAGTGTTATGAATTTTTAGTACATTCATAGATTCTAATTTCGTACATAACTTTTTTTTTCTTCCTGATTTTCTAAAATAATTAGCAGCTATATGTTGTTTAGCTGAAATTGGATATTTGTCTCGGCAAAAATGTATGTTCATTAGAGGGGTTAACATTAGTTCCACATTTTTTTCTAGGTAGTGCAATGCTGAAAATAATCTCTCTCAATTTTCAAGGGAGGTTAAGGGGAAGGACCAGATAAGAAAGAAGCATTAAATTTTATGTACGTACCTACTACTACTACTACTACTACTACTACTACTCTTTGTGATCCTTCAAGATTTGCTTAAAACTTAAGAATATCGTTTAATGAATTGCTTTGCAGGGTTTGATGCGATAACTAAGGGGAAATGAAAACCACCTGGCGCTGCCAGGTTCATTTGATTCAGGTAAGAAGAAAGATTTACTATCCATTTCTCTGCCTCCATGTAGACAGTAAGGGCGTCTATGCAAATCTTTTACATTTGTGAGCCTTGCTCTTGCAAATTAAGATTTATTACTTTCTGCCTGGAAAAAGTTCCACGAATGCTTCATGTCTTACGGTCTACCTACCATTCATCTGTCATAAATTTGATAATTATGATGTGCCTGCATGAAATCAGGTCTCTGTAATTACCTTTATTAATAAACATGTCTGCATAACTGAGAGTTTTCCTGATAGTTTTTTTTCCCCTCATCCTACTCAAAATGCATTAGATGTCATCATAGCATTTCTTTGCTCAACGCCATCGTGTGCTGTATGACCTGATTATAGTTTGTTGCCATACAATTATTTGTTTCTTTTGCTATTTTCTATTGAAAAGGGTAAGATTTTTCTATCACCTTAGAGGTGGAAAAATAATAATACAAAAGCGTTAAAGTCATCATTCTGTAGTAGAAATTAAATTGCTGTGTGAGCTTCTCCCCTTGTCTCTTCTAATTAGGTTAAGCCTTTCCTCTTTTTTTTTACCTGACTACTGCTGCTGCATCTCCCTTACATTGTGCAGTTCTTTTGGTCCATGATGTATGTTGCTGTTGAAATATAAGGATTGGAGACAGCATGAAGAAAGTTTCATTTATCGGGTAAACTTCTCCATTTGCTTCACCATGTTCAAAATTGTATCACATCATTTAACATTTGGTAAATAAATTTGTGTTGCCATCCTGGACCATACTGTACCCTGTTGAGATTGCTATATTAGTTATGAAAAATTGTTCTCTTTTGTATAAAAATGTAAAAAAATCCTTTTTGCGCTATACACATGCTCAGCCGCTGTTTGGTACTCTTTTGAGGATGCTGTCAGTAAACAATCACCCTGGGAATATGTGTTATTGCTCATAGTTTGCTGAAGCAAATCAGAAGTAAATCATGGGTCATACGTATAAATGCCTAATGTACGGATAGCCTTTATGTGTATTTTATCATGCTGTTGTTGCCCCATTGATTTATTTCACAATATAGTTTTGGTTGGTTAACCCAAAAAAACAAGGAATAATGTCAATTCATATGAAATGTCCACGGTATATCGTGATTAATGGTAGGTGTATGATTTGCAGTCAATCAGTTTGTCCTTGGCCAGTGAGAAAATTTTGTTGTTGATGGTTTCGAAACAGTTGTCAACACGACGGAGTGCTTCTTTCATTGTTTGGTGAAGATGCGGATTATCAAGGAATTCACACGATCTCTCTGTGCTTGGAAACAGGGAAGTTAAAGTCAAAAACAGAAACGATCATGTATGTTGACTCAACAATTCTTAGTGTGCCCTGCTGCTGTGCTTCTGCTGTGCGTCCATACAATTATGTATCATGTGTGTGTGTCAAACACATGTGTAATTCTTGAAACATAATTTTTTACTTTGTTTGGCCTCCCGTTGTTGTGCTTCAAACTTGGCTGCTACCTCCACATAAAGATTATTTTGTGTATTTTATGAGATTGGATAGAACAGTTAACACTTTTCATTTACATGCTCCCTGCCATGAAAAAATATGTGGGTCATTCCTTATCATCTCTGTTCAGATTTTCCTGTCAATAATAATTTTTATATAAACTTATGGTTCTCATGGTTCGCTTGCAAATGGTGCGCTATTTTACGAATCTACATTTTTTGTACAGCTAAGTCTGTGCCACTTGCATGCATTATGAAATGTTAGTGAATATTTAACCAAGTTTTTTTTATTCTTTCTACATGAATCTATGATATCAAGTGCCCGCGGCAACGCGCGGGGCTCTCAACTAGTTCAGCTAAAAACTGCTAAGTTTGCTCGATTCGGAGTTATTCGCTGACGTGTTGGTTCATTCTTCATAATCAGTTTTGCTCGACACGCTTCGAGTTGCAGGTTGTCAACAACGTACGTGACTACGTTCCCTTCCATTAACTGCGACTCCTACGTTTGGTGTGGTGATGTGGTGAGAATGAGTGTGGCACCTCAATTCAACACGCATCGTCGACCGAACCATTAGCTACAAGTGAGAATGGAATGCAGTTTTTTTCTTGTGATTAGAATGGAATGCAGTTGGCTACGTTCGCATGTACTATCTCGACACACATCGTCCAAGGTGGTGCATGTACTTTCGGGATACAGTCAGTGCTTGCGGTTTATAACACGTACACGGCCGTTGCATGAATGAACCCCAGTTCCAATCAACTCAAACTATAAGACTTCGACTTGGAAAGCACTTACAACCAACCGGACGTTTCTTGCTTCTTTCAGGATTACGTGAGAGAGGAGAGGAGTAAAACTTGACTGAGGGGTCATGCATCTAATCTTCGTACTCCTAGCTCCTTTTATCATAAATAATGCGCTTGCTTCTTAATCAGGACATATAGCTAGATAGATCTGCTTCGACTTAGGACACTTGTGTACGCATGGTGACGGTGATTGCTGCTTAACTTGGAACATGCCCCGACAGTGCGCTATGGTCGTCGTGTACTCAACCTCGATCTGGATGACTTATGTACCATGCATCAAGGAATAAAGTGAGACAAACCAATGGAGTAGTTACCATCAAGCGAACGGCTTTTTCAACCTGGAACGGCATATCGATCTGTCACTCCACACCGACCACATTTAAGATCGACCTCTCTTATAGTATAATTTTCAACTCTAAAGTAAGGACTCTGGGTGCTGATTGTATCACCACAAGATGGACAAACCAATACTACTACTGTGCTGATCCCCATCGATCTATCTCACTCTCTCACATCGAAGGGAACGGGCAATATTTAAGGGGGGTCCCGGCCTGATGTGCTGATCCCCATCGATCTATCTCACTCTCTCACCCGCCTGCCGTTGTGACGCACCGACCGACCGGCCACCATGCGCACACAGGCCCTTCTCCTCCTGCCGCTGCTGCTGCTGCTTCTGGCGGCGGTGCATCGATATCCAGCTGAGGCCACCACTGCTCCTGAGGCCGCCGCCGCCACCACTGCTCGTGATGCGGCGACCGGAGCTCCCCCGGCGGCCTCGACGGCTCCTGAGGCAGCGTTTTGGGTGCCAGCTGACAGTGTCCTCACCCATCTTTCAGCAGCAGTCAGCTGTGATCCAAAGCTCTGGACTGCCGCCATGATTACACTTTATGTCGTCGTCGTCGTTGGTGCTATCTAGCTAGTACTACGACGTAGTTTGAACTTGTTTATGTAATATGGAGCTGGATCGCTCGATGCTGTATCGATCAATGAAGAAGCTGTGCTTTGTATGAAGTCTGAAACATGTTTTCGATGTGCATGTGTTCCTTGTTTGATCGCTAGCTTTACGTGTGTTTGGAGGTACGGTGCAGTTCAAAGTCCACTTAATTGCTGTTTAGTGAGAGAGGCACAGATGCATGCATCTCAATTAACCCGACCAATTCGATTGTGTGATCGATCGACAAGATAACTTAAACTGTTCGAACGGGCGTATGCTTAATTTGGGGGGTCGATGTAGACTTGTTCATCCAATCATTTCCTCTCTCTCTCTCTCTCTCTCTCTCTCTCTCCCAATTTGATCAGAATCTTTCTTGTGCATCTCCATCAAATTTCTTTCTTTCGGACATATCTTTTTCGTTTGCTTCTTGACATGGTACTAGCTAGCAATACAATCTGAACATTTTATTTTCTGGGCCTGGAGGCTGGGAAGACGTAAATGGTAATACGAGTACGTAGTAATTGACATGGTACCCGAACATATTCTTTCGGATCCCTTGCGCTGCGTGCCATGTCCACGGAAGTCTGCTTATTCATTGCTTGCCCAATCACTTTCGAACATGGCAGCAAATCATTCTTGGTGCGGATCAGGCTAATTTCATTTTCCATGCAGTAGTGCAGCCCGTGCGTCGATTCTTGGTCGCCATCGCGCCACGCTTCCATCATGTCGCCTTGCGGCTCCTCGTCGATTTGCATCGTGCGGCTGTTTTGGGTCTCCACGCATGCCTGTTTTGGCTGCTAATACGTTGGCCCAGTTGCTTTCTTTTGCTGTTGTCCTTCTTTAATCCTCGTCCAATTTCTAATTTTGGTTTGTATCTTGTGTCTTTCACTGCATCCATACAACTTAGTTTCGACTCTTCACGTAGTGTTGGTTTTTGCCTCTTCTGCTAGCTAGTCATGATTCTCGTCACAGCTTGCTACTGGTGCTGAGACATCACTTTATTTTTCATCCACTTCTATCATCTCATGTTCCGTTGTGTCCACATCTAAATTTTTCTTTTCACAATTGTTTGCCATGAGAGTCCACATATTCTTTGTCAGTCATACACTCTTGTTGTCGTCACTACTTGCGGTTTGTTGAGTAGTGCTTTGTCTCATCAGTTGTACTTCTGGCGGTTTGTAAGAAGTGTTTTGGTTTGTAGGAGTGTTTTTTCTATTCTCTTTTTGGCTTGACTCGACCAATTATCAAGACTCCAGTGGATGACAAATTTGAAGGGTTAAATTTTGGATGTATTAATTTTGTAATAAGTCTTAGCTGGTTAATCTATGATGCGAGATACATGACGAATCATTTTTACGTCACGGATGCCGTTTTATGACGCTTTTTCCTAGTTCTGTGATGATTTTCGAACGTCATTGATCACCAGATTTCTTGTAGTGATAGTGTTCAATGTAATCTCCTTTAAATGCAACGCTATTGCATATGCCTTGCATTTGAGAGAGGGTGTTTAAGGGTCTAGTATTGGTGTAGAACTGTAATTATAGAGTCCTTGTCTTAGTCTAGTATGGAGTCATGTAATCCATATATCTTACCTCCTATGAGGGTTATTATCAATACAAGTCATATTCCTAACAAGAACATCCCATTTGGCAGTTTTTTGTTGTAGTAATATGAATTTTCGTAGGTTACGTTAGCTACTGTGACAAATTTTCCGTGGGTTCCATGGGTGGTCGGTGGGTAATGGCGGCTATTGCTACTGTACTATACTTATAGCAGTCCGTTGCCCACCGGCCGCAAAATACTCATGCTTTGACAAAAACAGATATAATTTTAAAAATATTATAGTAGATTAAGAGTTAAGGACTGCTAGAGATAGATATAGAAATAAAAAAGAAGAAGATATCTTTAATTTTTTTAAAAAAGAAGAAGATAGAAATTAAAAAAAAAGAAGAAAATAGAAACCGAGGGGCAGGGGGTGAGAAGAGGGGCATCCTAATGCCATCCTGGCAAGCAGTCGCTGGCATCATATCGTCCTTCATGCTCTATAAAAGAAGGCCCATCGGTCGTCTAAGTAGCATCGATTCCTGTTGAGCCTTTTTCAACCTAGGGTCCGAGGCTAAGCTAGGTCGATGGCTGGCGCCGCTAATCATCTCCTGGGTGATTCGTTCGCTGTTTTCCTGCTTCTTGTCGCCACAACCGCGCAGCTGCGGCTGGTTCATGGTGGATCACATGTGGACGCCGAGGATATCAACAAAACCATAACGGTATGTTCGTGCGTAGAACTTATATGCTATTGACCGGTTGATGAGTAGGTAACAGCCCATTTATAGACGTATTCTTATGCTGCTTATGTTCTAGATTATAATTATTTCCTCGGACATTCCCTGATTTAAGTGTTATCGTGGTGTCTTGAGTTATTCGTAATATTATTCTTGCGCCTATATGCACCACAAATTACATATATATACTATTTTTTATGATAGAATATGCACTTGCAGAGCAAAAACGGCGTGGTGATCGACTGTGTCTACATCCACAAGCAACCAACCCTTAAGCATCCGATGTTCAAAGACCACAAAATTCAGGTTAAAATTCTGTTCACACGGATCCATGTTTTTTTTTTTTTGCGAGGGATCCATGCATGAGTTTACCCTAGTACCGTCGTCACTGGTTTACTTTCTACTTCATCCATACTATATATATTTCTTTTTACGTCCAGGAAGCGTGACTAGTTCAAACTTAGTTTCAATTCTGGAGGTTGTAACTAGTTTTGTATATATTATATAGAAAAAGACATCGGACGTGCAAATGACGTCCTAGCGCGTGACATGCATGCAACAGGTCTACAAACGCAACGGAATGAGGTCTGTTGGCCATGGATTAGGAGGACACGTGGTACAGTTGGAGCAAGAATGGCATAGGAGTGGAAGCTGTCCAGAAGGAACGATTCCCATTCGTCGGTTGCCAAATAACGCTTCTGAGCCAAACATCACCTTCATTCAGCCGTTCAATCCAAGCAGTGACACCGTTGCTATAGAAGACTCGAATTCTCCCAGAGATGAGGTACCTAGTAGACACACACTGCATATAATCAAAAATTAATTAACTAATATCTCCCTTCGCGCTAAAGACTATAGAGGTTTAATGTGGCTATTACTACTAAGTTTGTCTTTAAAATAACTCCATCAATTTTACATACGACATTGTTATTTTATTTTTATTTTATTGTACATTATGAAATTTGACTACAATTGGCTATTAAAATATAGTTATAATGCCCACTAGAAGTATGATATTAGAAATATCCTTTCTAAGAAGAATTTGCACATGTGATTTTTATGATATTAGAAACTATTTTTTTTAAAAAAAATCCACTGATGGTTAGAACATTATATATTTAAAAATGAAGAGAGTACAATGTAATAAAAGTTAGATTCCATGGGGGTTCCTGCAGTTCGCTGTGGCGGTTGGTTTGGATTGGCCGTACCACGGCGCATCGGCGTTGTTGCCATCATATCGACCGACAAAAATTGAGCCACATGAGTCATCTTCCACCTCCATCGTCATTGCGGCAACCGTGAATAGGACTTGGGTCGGTGACCATCGCCCCGGTGACTTCCCGCCAGATGTCACAAACCAAATCGTCGTTGGCCTCATGGTATGCGCTAGCTCATGCACCAATTACTTGATAAATAGAGAAACGACAAATATATTTGGGAGTTTTACACACACTAACTTGTGCATACAGGCCAGCACATCTATTTTCGGAAATGACAATCCCAACCTCTATGTATATTACACGGTACGTATGTAACAGTTAATTTTGTTCAAATGCAAAGGGGTCAAATTATATTGAATATCATGTCCTGCAGAGCGATGGTGGTAAGAGAAAGAGATGCTTCAACTTCCTATGCCATGGGTTTGTTCAAACAAGTAGCAAGATAGCCCTAGGCACGAGCTTCATCAATGGCGGCTCCTCTATAACATATGGAGGTGTACCCTACGTGGCAATGAGCATCCACAAGGTTCCTGGTCAGCAGCAATGGTGGGTGTCCGTGAATGACACAGTCATTGGCTACTTTCCACACACTTTGTTCCCGACCTTCTTCCCGGAGAGCTATGTCAACCAGTTGGGTGGCATTGTCCACAACTCGAGGCCAAATGGCGTTCACACCGACACGGTCATGGGCAATGGCCGCACGCCAGAGAGCGGCGGCTCGGCTATGATAAAAGCGTACTTAGCAGTTGGTGCCAACGGGATGGACAAAAAGGATGTATCCATCAAGCCAGGAGCCACGGTGCCCAAGTGTTACGACGCTGCCGTCCTTGGTGAGAACCCCGAGGTACCTGGTTATGACATCGCCTATGGCGGGCCTGGTGGAAGTGGCTGCGATCAGTAACCATGTACAATACTGGTATGCTTCTAAGCAGGGGCCATTTCTATTTAGATCCCTATCCTAGTATATAAAGTCTTGCGAGCATGTTTGGTTTACACCCAACTCTTTGTGTTTCTGCCTTTCTGGTTGTGTTTGTGTTTCTGCCTTTGTGGCTGTGTTTGGAATTTTGGAATGATTCCCACCCAGCTGTCCAATGTTGAAAAAGCGCACGCAGAGGACAATTAGTAAGTTGGGAGCGAAACGGAGACATAAATACAGTCACTTCAGTTGCTTCGTCAGTAGTTGTACAAGTAAGATAGAGAAAAGCATAATGGTAGGATGCAAACTCCGGAGGAAATGTCGGTGCGAGCGCCGTAGCTGCGACTCGCCGGGACCAGGTCGACTTCACTTCATCGGGCCGCCGTTTACTATTGCACTGCTGGGCTTCAGTTTTCGGGCCACTAGAAAACTTTCCCAAGCTAACTGGACCGCGTCTCGGCCCACACGGCGCTCCGCGATCGCTTTAGTCGAGTCGCATCCCACCGCCTCTTCTCGATCCAACGATCCTCGTGACCCAAGGGTCAAATAGCGACCTCCCCTGGTCTGGGAACATGAACGCCCCAAGGTGCCCGCTAGCCACGCCACGCCGCGGCCACCGTCCGTCCAGTCCCTCTCGTCCAGTCCATCCGCCACTCCTTTCAGGTCGAGACGAAGACGTCTCGGCGTGTGGATCGCTCCATCCCGTCGGCGGTGGATGGTCCCCGGTGAGGCAACGCCTCGCCACGAATGGCATCTCCGCTCGGCGTTCCTCTACGCGTGGCTCTTGCCCGGGCCTTGCCTCGCCGTGCCACGCACAGCGCAGAAGGCGCCGAGTCTAATGCTGACAGCCTCGCCACCAACATTCTCCCTTGCATCTAGGCAAGAGATTAGAAACGAGGCACTAATCAGCGTCCGCAAAATGATGACGCGGAAGCCAACGAAGGTGGCCGCTTGCCGGCGACAGCAACACCGGCCGTGAAGCGTGCAAGGGAGACACTTGCGGACTTGCAGTCGAGCAGGCATCGAACGACTTCAGTTTCTGACATGAGACGATTCGTCTGATCTGGACAAGAGAGCTTCTGAGCGTGTCTAAGAGGATCAGAAGAAATGTGCCCTGCCTTCTGTTCAGAACATTTCATGGCTGGCCGCAAGCTCGCATTACTTAGATTGGCAATGCCATCTTTCACGGTTCTTCAGTATGCCGTCCGGTTTGGTGAGACAGAACAGAGCTCGAGACCTGAGCGATGCCAGTTTAAGAACAATCAAGCACAGGATGCGATACAGCTGCAGAACGGCCTAATTAACCTAACCTGCTTTTCGCTTTCCGTGGTCTCGGGCGCCCATTTGTCCGATTACGCCGTCAATGATTCCTACCGTCTTTCTAGGCTTTCCCAGATTATCTATGGGACCGCGTGTCACTTTTGCTTCGTCCACATGATGCAGCCTGTTTGGCTTAAAACGCCACTGAGTCGTCAAAACTGAACCTAACGGTTCAAGGACGACTGTCTCATGTACTCGCGTCTCTGTAGCCATGGCATTAGTTTTACCTTACCTGCACTTTTAACTTTCAATCCTCGAAACAGAAGCAAAAGGAGTCAATAATATTAGGTGAGCAACCACTAGCTTTTTCACGTGATATCCCTTTCCTCGCTCCATATAAGGAAGAGCCTCCGTATCTCCAGTCCTCTTCGATCAGTTCTCCTGCTCTGCCTTTGTTCTGCAGGTCGGAACAGAGCTCCCTGTCATGGCCCATGAGGTGCAGTCATCTTTCTAGTATCGATTCTCTCTGCATTACTGTATTCAGTCTCCGTATAACTTCAACCTAATCCCGAGTTTTGTGGTTATCTTGGATCTATATTTGACAGGAAGGCTGGCCTCTCGGTCTGGGAGCTTTGAATGTGCGAGCTGGAGTGATGAGAGGTGTCGAGATTTCTGGCTCAGCCTCCTTCAGCACAGACTTCACCTCCTCTCGCTGCACTTCTTCCTTGCCTTCTACCGATTTCGACACGGAGGTCTGGAACAAAGGGAAAAATCTTGTTGTATCGTGCCAGCGTTTAACATCACAACGATTCGACGTGTAACTATCTCACGTTCATTTGTCTGTCTGTCTCTCGCAGTCGGCATGGTCCTTGTCGCGCGGCGGTGGCGGCATGACGCTGGCGAGCCTGATCGGCCTCGTGGACGCCATGGAGAGCCGGCGCCGCCCGAGCGCGAGGGCGAGCAGGAGCGGCAAGCTCAGGGCGCTGCTGCTCTCGCTCTGTCTCCGGAGCCACCTGGAGAACGGCGGCAGGTCAGCACCGTCGCTCGGCCAGTTCCTCGAGATGGAGAGGAGAGCCAGCGGCGCCGCCGGCCATGTTGACGGACTCTGAAGTCTTTCGCTTATGTTCTGCTACAAATGCTAGTATATCACTTCAATTCTTTGCAAATGGAAGTAGCAACAACCCTGGAATGAAATTTTCTTCACGTTTCCTTCTGCCTAGTGAGACTATGGGTTGGTCTTCTTGTTTAACTGAAAATCTGGCAGTGCAGCAAAAAAAAAAAAGAGAATACATTTTTTTTAAAATCTGGCAGTGCAGCAACATGCGCGTGACAAATCTGAATACATTGTTCAGCAGAGGTGGCCTAAGTTTTCAAACGTTTGACTGCACCAAAAATGACATCCATTTTTGGATTAGACGAATGTAATGCAATGAAACAATAAGGCATAAAAAATTGTTGGCGCACTATATTGAGGTGGATATCAGTACTATTGATTCAGAGACGATAATTTCTTGCTTTACCAATCCATCTCTCGACCACTGTACCGAATCCTTCTCTCGACCACTTTGTACTTATCCATCGTGCACAGGTGCACTAGATCCTTTAGCTGATTAATTTTAGCTAACTAAAACATTAGCCATCTAATTTTTTAGACAACTAATTTTAAGAGGTACTTGTTTGGATCCCTGACTAATGTCTCTGGCTTTTGTACTTTTCTTGCTTTTTTTACATGTTTCTTGCCTTTTTTATATGATTAGTCGATTTTATAATAGTTTTGAGGTGACTAGGGACTAAAAGTTTAGAAGGGGGTGGGCTAAAAGTTTAGAAGATTTTAGAAGGTCATGTTTGAATGCAAAGTGACTAAAATTAGTCAAGCTAAAAGTTTAGAAAGTGGATCCAAACAAGACCTAACATAATCGAGTAGCTTATAATTTGTTATCCCTTCCGATCCTCAGCCATTGGAACTAAACTCGGCTGAGGTCATCTCGATGATGTCTTTCTTGCTTGATGCAAGCATGAGCATCACCATTCATCAACAACGAAAAAAAGGAAAAAAACATATTCAGAACTCGACGCAAAAATCTTTAACCCTAGTATAAAGTGCTTTTTTTAAGTGACCCCAGTATAAAGTTTAACAATCATCTCTAAATGTAAGATAATGTGATTTCTGAGATATTTAAATATAGAGTTTTGCAGCCGCAGTCAAATTCACCAAGTGAAAGTAAAGTTCTAAACTAGACATTTTACATCTATTTACAATTATATATAAAAATATATTTTTGGTAATTCAATTTAAACTTAGAGTTTCCAGCAGGACACAAATGATATGCTGAATCCACGAACGAAATAAAGAATTACACGAAGAAAAGAAAAACGAAAAGAAGCATTATGTGTGCAAGGAGCCCATCAGCCCCCAGCCGTCTCGGCCTGGCCCATTACTCCACCAGAGGAATGACACCATGGAGGGCGCATATAAAGCTTCGCCACCTCGCCCTCTAGGGTTTCTACTGGGATTCAGCTGGCGGCGCTCAGGGTTTTGCTCCTTCCATTCCAGGTGACCTCCAGCTCCGCCTCCCACCGCGATCTTCGATCCACACTGCACACCTCTCGCCTCATCGCCTGTTTCCTCGTTTGTTTGACTTGGTTTGCTCGATTGCGCTAGTAGCAGGTCAGCGAAGCGAGCGCGAGACCGGCCATGGCGCCGCCGCAGGCCAAGTCGGGCCTCTTCGTCGGCATCAACAAGGGACATGTCGTCACCAAGCGCGAGCTTCCGCCTCGCCCGTCCGACCGCAAGGGGGTAAGAATCTCTGATCACAAGCCCCGGATCTCGGACTTCTGCTACGTGTGATATATTGAGGGTTTCAGCCTAGTCGTGTAGTTAATCTTGCCTAGAATGATGTTGCCCTGTGCATTATGTATAGATCTAGGTTGAACGGAGGACGGCTAGGTGTTCAGATCATTGTTGTGAATTTTTTTGGGGGGCATCATTGTTGTGAACTTGTGATTATCTACTTGGTGTAGCGATTAGCATTTTCATTCTATGAATTCGGTTCATTTACTGGTGAGTTATCTTGCCCAGTTCGAACTGCATTGCTCTTTAGGTGTAACAGTAAAGGTTAAATGATCAAAGTTGAAGCATATCCTGAATGTTCTATGAAATTGTTAAAATTGTACAACAAATAGGTAGCGCCTTTTCGCGTTGTCATGATTAAGCAATATGCGGTTGAAACATTTTAATAACATAAAGTTATTCAGCAGTGGTCAAATTTTGTGGATCAGGGGAATAACAAGGCGGCCAACTATTCTGATAATTGCTTAGCTGTGTATTTATTATTGATCACCATGCCTCATCTCACCTTTGGCAATCTGGAGATTTCAGTACTCCAAGTTGCTAGTCCTGGAGGCAGATATTTATTCGTGGGACTTAACGTGGAAGCTTAATCACATTATGATTTTGTTTCTAAAACATCTCACTAAATGCACTTTCTTGCTTCACTTTCAGTGCGATACAGTGTACATTTTATTACATCTAGGTCATTTCAGGAGTTATTCCTCTTTTTATTTGCTTTGATTCTATTCTTATATATTTGTAATGTCCCAATTATTTAGAAAGCTACCAAGAGGGTGACTTTCGTCAGAGGCTTGATTAGGGAGGTTGCTGGATTTGCTCCCTATGAGAAGCGCATCACTGAGCTGCTCAAGGTCGGAAAGGACAAGCGTGCGCTCAAGGTGGCCAAGAGAAAGCTTGGCACTCACAAGAGAGCAAAGAAGAAGAGGGAGGAGATGGCCGGTGTGCTCAGGAAGATGAGGTGCGTCAACTCTCTTGACCATCTATTGAGTTATTGATGACACTGATTTAGCATCTAATTTGAATGCTTTGTTGCTGCAGCATATCATTAGCCTGCATTGAATTCTTTGCAATTGTTTTAATAAAAGGAACTTTTAAATTTGTGGGTGAAGCAATGATACGTTTGTGGGATACCGCAATACGAGGTTCTATAGTAACAGATGATTAGCATGGATGTTAGTAGGTCCCAGTTCTTTAATCATTTCTTCCACTCGGGTATTGGCTAGTGATTTCTTAAGATAAATCTTTTACATGTAATGTTTGTGCAGAGTTAAGTGATAGGTTTATCAGGTTGTTGATTAGTTTGTTGTAGCTTGTTACTGGTATAAAAGCATGCAAAGCTTTCTGTTTCATCTTAGTTGAGGTGCAAGCAACAGTTCCTAGATGGACATAGGAGTAGGAGTGCTTGTTCATGGTTTTAACTAATGTACCCCTATTTTGTGGTTCTTCAGTTTTGCAGAACTGTGTCATTATTAAACATGAATCTGCTGCATTTATGGAACACAAATAAGTTTATCTTTTCTATGTTTTGCAGATCTGCACCAGCTGCTGAAAAGAAGAAATAGATCTTGCACAATCATATGATTCCTGTGGTGGTACTTTAGCCCTTGCGAATAGAAATTTTCTAGCTGTCACTGTTATGGCATTGAACAAGTACAACAATGAAATTTTGGTACTAAGCTGTTGAGAGCTTCTGTCAGTTAATGTTGTTTTTTTTGGGTGGTATTTGTTCCTTACCTGTGTCATGAAACATTTACGAGGCGATTGTGTGACAGAGATGTTAGTCCACAAGATGCTGTTGTGCTGTCTGTCGAAAGAGTCTGGTGTACTGCGGTTGAATGTGACGCGTGCCTTGAGTTGTTAGTACTAGCTAGTACTGGGAAGCAAAGTGCAATTAGCAGGCATGATTTACACTTTGCTAGTTGGTTGGTAAAGCCGCAAGTTGATATTGTGGAAGGTTTTTCTTCCTAACATCTGTCCAGTGGGTACAATTTTAGGATAGAAAATTTTCCAACATCGTGCCTGTTTACGAAAATTTTCCAACATCCCGCCAATTCCCCGCATTCAAAACACTAGAACATGGCAATTCTTTACCGAAGCGCGTAGTTGCTGTTTGGACGGAATTGATCTGATAAACAAACATTGCCTAACCAGCCCCAATGTGCGCCTGAAAACGGTGCCTGAAGGAATCTTTCTTTCCGGGGCACCGAAGCCTTTCCACTGCAGCCATTGGTGCTTCGTTTCAAAAACCCGGCACGGATGCAAGTACATGCACCCGGTTCCTGGTTCCTTTGGCGATTAAAAAACTACTTTTTGCCATGTCTTGCATCAGGCGGAGGTAAATGGTGAGAGAACAGTCTGGGGGCAGCTCATTCTTTTTTCATTGATTGGGCCCACGTCTTGCATAGGCGGTGGTGCTCACACTGCGTCCCAAACGAAAAACCAAGCACCATAGCTCGACAGTCTTAACATGATGGTTGAAGCTTCACCTACACTGTGGCTGGTCTAAGAGTCTTGTATTACAATTGAACAGTTGAATATTGCCCAGACGTTTCCTCTCCTGTACTTGAAACTGTCCATTGCTCTGGATGATGCTAGAAAAATATTGGACCCTGAAAACTTCGTTGTACGCATGCTTCTGCCTTCCGGTGCCCCTCTTGTTTCAACCATTGAGAATGTCTGCCCCAAGCCCATTGCCTTGATCCATCTGGTTTCTTTCTCGCGGCACACGCACCATCGCGCTATGCACACTTCCGGAATCCTAGGGTGTTTGACTCGGACGCCTCATGTCGCCTTGCTTCGTCGTCGTCCTGCACACGGGCACTGTTTTGCCCTGTGCTGCTGTTCACGTCGCCTAATCAAACGGCTTCGCGTTTCCCAACCAGAGCCGGCAGCAGCAGCATGCGCCTTTTTTAAAAAAAATCGGATCGGCGTGGCGATCCTTCGATTACACGATCAAATCTTTCGCGCAGATTTTGCTTGCCGTGGCGAAACCAAAGTCAATCCGTGTAGTCAGATACGCGATGGCCATGCACAAATGTAGTACAGTGCTCGCTCGGAGGCGGCGATTGGCGCAGGCGCCGGTAGCCTCTCCACTCTACTAGTCTCTAGCTGCCCTATCTACGGCAATGGCGCAAGGCTAGCTCCTCCGTGCCACAGCCAAGCTTGGCATTTCCCAACGCAACGCAGCAAGCGCCAATTTGCAGCGTCGTGTCTGCCCTGCCCACGAGCACGCGCGCGCGCGAGACGTGAGGAGTAATGGCGCGGCCGGCGTCGTCTCGTCTCGCCTCTCCCTTCTTCCTATTCGATCAGGTCACGGGGAAACGGGAAGCGAGATTCTCAATATCCGCCTCCTGAACCGTCTGGTCTGCTGCCCCTCTCTCTCCTCGCACGCCATGCTCGTCTCTCCCGAACACAATGCAACGCGCAGACACTCGCCTTTACTACTCACACACACATTGTCATTGATCCCGGCCTCCATTTCCCAATGTGTCTTGCCATTTCGATCCCTACCTATGGCTAGCTCCTCCCCTACTAGGCGCTTCTCTGCGGATTACCATGCATGCAGACACCCAGAAAAAGCGATCTTCTCTGGATTGCTTCCATTTGATTACGATGTGAAATGAAGTCACGCAAAAGTTACCGTTGCTTAATTACCTTGGCGTGCTAGCAGCACTAATCACATTTTGGTTAATCAAGAGAATGCCAATCTCGTGACTTTTGGTGTGACCGTATGTTCTCATGATCATGCTTCTGGAATCGTCTTTGCCAAGGCTTTGGGTTCTACAAGCACGAGAAGTGTCTGGGATTGAAGCCACAGTCCATTTCTTTCTACTCATCCTGTGCACACCAAACGACACGGTCCAGTTCAGGAAAGGAATTAAACGGAACAACTGAACCTAGTCCACTTCCACAGGCGTTCGTGCCATGTGTTTCACCACAGCTTGCACACCGGAATCGAGCCAGCGATCGATGACACTGCGCGCGTGCAGCAGCAACTAGCCAGGCAAAGCAAATCGCTTGCCTTGGACTGGCACAGTGACGACGCTACTCCGTCACTGCCAAAAGAGGCCAGGCACACGAATATAATCCCCGTCGAATGGAATGCAAAAGAATTTCCTTTCATTTCCGAGACGAGACGGAGCATATCGAGCGAGCACGCACGTACTCAACGCTGTCCCTCATCAAGCCGTGCCGTTCCCCTGGCTGCCGCCGCTCGGGCGCGTGCACTCCAATCTTGTGGAAGCCTCGGTCCCCATTGTTTTCAGGGCCCGCGGCGCCAGCAAGGGGCATGCCATGCACGCTTCCATGCTCTTTTCACGCCGGTTCTGCGTGCGCCGTTGCTACTGCTGGCACCGTGTTTCCAGTGAAAAGTTAAGGAAACGCGCCCGCGCTCTCGCCTGGCTGGCCGCGGCGACGTGCACGGTCCCCTGTAGTACTGGTGCTGGTCGCGTGACAATACCGGCGTGCCGTGGCGCATGCAGCACCCACGCACCGAACGGGGTACGGACGCGCCAGTACATATCGTGTGATACGGTGCACGGCAGTGGACGCGGCGGCACGAGAGTTTTCCATATAATGCCATGGCCGCGCCCGCTGCCGTCACGGCCCCCACCAGCTTTGACCGCGAGGCGACAGCCGAGCCCACAGCGAAACGCGGCAGCCGTTACTTTGAACGCGCACGCACTTCGCCACCCCTCCTCACACTCATGCACCCTTCCCTTTAAAACCGCGCGCACCCCGCGCCCGGCCAGCACCACCACACCGCCTCGCTCTCCTCGCTCGCTCCTCTCCAATCCAGAGTCCAGCGCGAGATCGATCGAGAGAGAGCTAGCTAGTACCCAGCCAGCCATGGAGATGCAACAGGGCGGCGGCGAGGCAGCGGCGGCGGCGGGCGCGGTCGAGTCGCCGCCGCTGTCGCCGGCGTCTGCGGCGGCGGCGGCGCTGGCGAACGCGCGGTGGAACCCGACCAAGGAGCAGGTGGCGGTGCTTGAGGGGCTGTACGAGCACGGCCTGCGGACGCCGAACGCGGAGCAGATACAGCAGATCGCGGGCAAGCTCCGCGAGCACGGCCCCATCGAGGCCAAGAACGTCTTCTACTGGTTCCAGAATCACAAGGCGCGCCAGCGCCAGAAGGAGAAGCAGGACAGCTTCGCCTACTTCTCCAGGCTGCTCCGCCGACCGCCGCCGCTGCCGGCCGTCTTCGTCAGGCCGCCAGGCCAGCAGCCGCCGTACCCGCTCGGACGGCTGCCGTCGCAGCCGCCGGTGATGACCATGGCTCCGCCGCCGCATCCTCATCAACCTGCATGCAGCAACAACAATGGCGCCCCTGGTGGTGCTACGCATGGTACGTACTACTACAACATGTCTGCGTCCACCTCCTCGTGATCTCGATTCTAGTACTTCAAATCGTTTTAGCTTATTGGCACTCGATTGGTTACTTGTTGCCTAGATGACGTTCGTGAGCTTTCTCCTTTAGCTGGATCGGATTAGGATTTGACATCTTCTTTCGGAGTCATGGATTTCACGCTTGTACTAGTGGACAAATCGATCTAATAGATGTCGTGACGTTTCGGCTGCTTAACTCGTTTCATGAATGGACCAATAGTAGCATGTTTTTCCTGGGTGTTTCTTTGTCAAAAGGGGTACGTGATGAGCGTGGGTAGCATGACTGACACCTGGGCAATTAACGTGCATGCTCCTGTGTGGACCCACACTAGCTGGGACACGATGCAACAAGATACTAGAGTACTAGTGCCAGTACTGTACGCTGTTTTCCTACGGCCGTCGTTGATGCATGCGTTGCACGCACAAGGTTGACCTTGCATCGCTTCTTCTTCTGCTGCTGCTGCTCACGAGTAGCGCTATGCGACAGTGCTGCGTCTTGGTGTTCTCAACCAGCTCATTTTTTATTTCTTTCTCTCATTATAGCCGCTGTCCTGTCCTTTCGTCTCGCCATCTGAATTACGGAGTGTCAGTAGACAGAAGAAACCCTCGTAGTCATGGTCACACGATTTAACGTAGCCTGCCTACGTAGCTGCTGCCGCTGTTACCTTTTTGTAGGAGTAGCTCCTTAATCTTCTGTCCGTCCCCAATGCATGGTTGCTCCGGGTTCGAAGGAATTGAAACCATCCCTGCCGAACTTCTACCACGAAATGGCCAGACACAGCCTTCCACATCATTCCCTGGCAGCTTCCTATTTCCCATCCAATGAACATCTGCGACCCGTAATGGCCATAAAGGATGTGTGCATTTCCAATAAAGGAATCCATTTAGGAGTATCGTAGTATGTGCATGCTTGTTTGTGTGCAGTTCTCTCGTCGATCGTCGTAGCATTGAATTCCTTTCACAAATGTACAGGCTGATGAGTATGGGCTCCGTTCGATCGACTCGATCATCACTTCATACTAATTGAATCAGACGCTCTTCTATTGATTAATTGAATCAGACGCGTGTTGATTTGAAATGGCAACAGCTAATTCATGATTATCAAAATCAGCTGGTTATTTTTTTTGCATTACACTGCCGATCATTCATCCGATCTGGCATTAGCCAGCGGCAAGCTGCTTAATCACGTTGATCGATCAATTCACTGCCGCATTTGCTAACTCGTTGCCCAACAACCGAACGCTCTCCTTTGTTGCAGTGATGATGCACAGGGCGCCCTACTACATGGCCGCGGCAAATGCTGGCTACTACAACCTGCAGCAGGCGCACCACATGGCGGTCATGAACCCAAGGATGGAGATGATGAACCCGGCCGCGGCGCAGCCACCGGCCGCCAGCATGTACCAGGCGGCGCCCTACAGCACGAGCAACCCAGCTGCGCACGTCCCGCCGGCCAACGACGTGGCTGCGTACCATCACGTCTCCCGCAGCCGCGAGACGCTCGAGCTGTTCCCGCTCCAGCCCACCTTCCTGCTGCCGGAGAAGGAAAGCGGCGCCTCCCTGACGACGTCGACGTCCGCTTCGTTCTCCGGCGAGTCCGAGAGCCTGGAGAGCTCGACCTCCAACGCCGAGGCGCTGCCGTTCTATGACTTCTTCGGTCTTCAGTCTGGAGGCCGCTGAATATAATATCTGGTTGGTCAAGGAAGAAAGATGTGCTCCGGCCGGCAATTGATGCGCAAAGAAGGAAAAAAGGTGTTCCAGTGATTCGGGTGCAAGGACCCGTTACCTTTTGCTAAGTTATTATTACTAGTAGTGACAGTGTGCTTCATAAACTTGAAGCCATCGGAAGCAGAGTTTGGCTTATGGAAGTTTCGTTGAGAGTTATGCGCAGCTAGGATGTGGTGTTCCTGCATTGGTTCAACCTTGTTGGTTACTATATTTGGTTCGACAGATATAATTAGATTTGATGTTTCGTCTGTTCCTTTTGCTATCTGAAACAAGAGCGCCGATCCCTTAAGTATAGGCTCAGCTCTGGTTTTTTTTTTTTTTTGGGGGGGGGGGGGGGGGGGGTGTATGTGTCGATAGTGAGAAACTGGTTCGGCTCTGGTAGAGTGGTAGCCACACCTCCGAACACGAAGCAGTTCATTGAACACCACTGCTGCTCGCTTCGCACTGTGAGGCGCAAATCTGATTCATTGAAGCCCATGTTTGTTTAGCTGTGTATAGTTGAATTTAGGCGGCCCACAAGAGAATTGCGGTACGCCTTGTCTGGGGCTCTGGGCTATGTCAGCCTATCCCCCGGGCCGAGCCCTGCGCGCAACGCTCAAGCCCGTTTCCGGCGTCACAATTCACAAAACGGTGTTGAGTTGGCACTAGCGTCTGTCTCATCTGGCTAGCATGGCGCCGGCGCTCGCGCTCGCGTCCGGCGTGCGAAACGCCCGGGACACAGGAACGGAACCCACACGAGCTTTTCTGCAGGTTCAGTGCGCATCACGTTAGGCAACGAGGTTCAACGGGTTAAGCAAGCAGCGAGCGAGGACTGGTATCGACGATGCCAAGCGGCGCAAAAGGGCTCTCTCGTTTCGCAGCCACGGTAAATTATTCGAAAAGTGACCGATGGACCGAACTAGTCCACTACTAGCCAGGCAATAATTTCCAGCTGCGCTCAGGGTAACTTTGGTACGGATCCAAGATGATTCGGCACTTCACAATGCCCGTTTATGTGAACTGAGAGTGGGGGTGAAATTGGTGAGCCAATGTCCAGCTTACCAATGCGAGTGGTGAACATCAAAATGGTGGTGGAGGTGGTGCTGGTGCAGATGCTACTTCGGTACTTCTTCTACCGGATTCGCCAAGAGGCAGCAGCCACTTGGTTCATCAAGGCAATGCTTGATCTTGACCTCAACATCTCCGATGGGTCACTTGCTGCCAGGTTTTGGAATCACAACACGATACGTAGAAGACCACTTACAAGCAGATATCTTATAATAGAGGCTGTTAAAAGTTCATCATTGTAGTCGCACAAGAATGATTAGTGGCCACAACAAAAAAAAACACACTTACTGTGATAAGAGAGCATCAGCATTTGCGACAAAGCAAAACATGACGACACTGTTGCGTTAGATGCAAATCAAATCGGTGTATAAATTTCACACCGTAGCCTACTATCACGCAGAAATGAAATGATTATGTTATTAAGGGGTGGGACGATTTGGCCACAGCCCAAATCTCGCAAAGCGTAAGGCTTATGTAGAGAGCAGAATGATGGCAAAAAAGGACTACGACTGGACTCTAACCGCAGATGCGTAAAAGGAGCTCCCCCCGCATTCATAAACCTATCTTTCAGAACGTGTTTATGTTCCATTATCTACTTGACACAGGGATTTGGAAAAGAAGCAGAAAAGGAGGCACACTAAATGTTGCCGCTTGGACTGTTCGCATCATCACATGTTTGTCGTTGGTTTGGATGTCATATCTAGCACCAAAAGAATCGATCCTAAGCTACTTAGTTGGGTTGATGGGTCTGTCAAACGTCTAGAGGGACCAGAGGACGCATATACGTACTAGTAGAGCTTTTGGAGAGCGACGGGAACCTAACACATCCGTAATTCCTGCTTCTGACACGCGTGTTAAAAAGAGCTAAACGAAGCTAAAATGCAGAAAGATCACAACTTTTGCATCTTGAAGATTGAAAGCGTAAGATGGCACACTGTTTCAATCTTCAGCATCTGTTCTTAATTTCGTGATTTTTCAGGGCCAGAGACAGTGGAGTACTGTAACTAGCATCAGATCAGAAGAGTGCACTTTCCTCTTATCATTTCCGACGACCAAATTATCAGAGCAGAGACAGGACTGCGTGTTTTACATGGATCTCGTTACTTCCACATGAGGGACGAGTGGACAGGTGGCCATCAGCCTGATAAAATATCATCAGAGATTCCCTCAGATCTCCATCATTTCTGGAGCTTTGCACGTTTAGAGCCAACATTTAGTACGATAATCTAATAAAGACTAATCATAAGTCAAGTTTGTACAGAGGATATTATATTTTTGTGCCAATCATGTGCTGCTATATTCCTCTTGTTTTCATGTTGTCAAATACGTCCGTACATATCTTTGAAAGAAGTACTCCTAACTTCTTTCCTTGATATCCTAGTGTGAATTGTGTCCAGTTTTTTCAAGATAGAAGAAAAGGCGACAACTGATGACCAGAGACTGGAGGAGGGGCCTCGCTATCTTATCAGATCCAAAGGATGTGGTTATCGTACAAAATCATTGAAGCTTAGCCTGTAGTACGAGAAAACTGTTCTGCAAATATAGCGGATCCAAAGGATGTGGTTATCGTACAAAATCATTGCAGCTTAGCCAGTACCGGAAGCTGTTCTGAATTCTGATTTGCAGCACCTGAATGGCGCAGGAGCAAAGCAGAGCACGGGACTGGATGGGGCTTCTCCGTTCCCCGGGCCTGTTCCCATGCGTGTTCCCATCCACGTGGCATTTTGTTATTGGTTCCTGTTGTTAACTGCTCCGTTTATTCCTCTCTTTCCGCGCAAAGGCCTGTTGAATGGTAGGTCGATGAGAGCCCGAACACATCATCAACAAACAGACATGCGTGATTAGCCTATGGTGCTAAGTCATTTTCGTCCTATCCAGAGATTCATCCGCTTGTAACATTAAATTAGCTCGTCAAGTTCATCCATTACCCGATAGCGCTTCCATCCCTGCCGATTACTTTGACTCCAAGCTCAATATTAGAAGAAAGTTTTGTTAAATCGCATGATAATCGTGAGGCTAATACGCAAGTGAGACAAATCTTTCGGAGAAAAGAGCGCTGAGGACGTACGCTGCGGCCGCGCGGACATGTTTGTATCCTATCGCTGTCAGCGTTCTGACCAAGAGTACAGAATTGTAGGTGACGCTGCTATCGCTGCTACTCCTACCATCCACCAACGTCGTTGATCTGAGAGTCGGAGACATTGAGCTCTAGAGACAACAGAGAATATTTTGGGGTAAACTGAGAATTGCAATGCCAGTTCGATCTTGCGGAAAGATCAAGCGCTGGCCGGCCCACGGGAAAACTAATAGCCAATAGGAAGATGCCAGGTAGATAGGAACACGCACGGGAACATACTACGGAAACAGGGAAGCCGCGTCCGGCCAGTACCGGAAGCTGTTCTGAATTCTGATTTGCAGCACCTGAATGGCGCAGGAGCAAAGCAGAGCACGGGACTGCACCTGAAATGGAGGCCCTGTGCCAAAGAATCTCCTTTTCTCTGCTAGCTAGCTCGATGGCCACGCTTCGAGTCCTCAACCATGGGCGTGCCCCCAATAATGCGTGTATAAAATTGAGATGAACACAAAAGGGAAAGACGGAGCATGATCGCTGCAAGGCCTGGCCACTCGTTCCGATTTTGGAACTGCTACGTGCGTTTCAGTGTCTGCTTTTTCGCGAAATCGTGTGGCATTTTAACTCCTCGCCAAGTGATTTGCTTTTCAAGTGTCGTGATATTGCTTGGCTGCTTGCTAGGAGGTTGGCTACTCGGGCTTATTGGTAGATACTCTAAGTAATACTATACTAGTAAGTAAGAAAGAAAGAAAAGAAGAAAATGACAATACGTAGGATCTGATGCTCTGCTCGCATGGAACAACACACGGGATCTGGAAACATTGACTAGAGAGGAAACGGATCGATTCTGAACAGTCTTTCATTTCGGAACTGAATGTGTCACTGTAAGTCAATAGCATGAACCTCAGAACCTGTTCGAACTTAGGACAATGAATGAGAAAATTCTCTTCTGCACGCGTCACCAGTTCACTGAACTAGGAGTATACTCCAAATGCAGACGAGGCCGTTAGTGCCGCTGCCATTTGCATTGGACCTGGGCACAAGAATCAAAGAAAACCGCGAGTCTATCAACCAGCCTACCACCAGATCTGCACCGGGGGAAGACAAAAACAAGGCCAGATCACGGCCGCCCAGCTCGTATCCGGGGGAGCTCGCTTCTGATTCTGAAGCTTCCATGCTGCAGCAGGGCGCACCTGCACACGCAGGGCACTGACAAATCCACCACCAATAATGCAGCTAGATTACTCTGCCACCAACAGATCGCGCGCGGCGAAAGAAAAGTTCAGAGCAGAAAACAACAAGCCCGGCCGCGCACTTCGCCGTCGCCTTTCTCCTCCGCTGCGATTCTGTATGGACGGAAACGAGCCGCGCTGGCGCGTCGGAGACATGGAATGGGATTTGCGCGCGCTTTCACGTTCGCAGCAATGGGCTCCTTTTCCGGGCAATCATTTTTGTGGCCTCTGCTCAGCTGAAAACTACGGGCAAAATTGTGTTGTGGCTGACGAACATGTATTGTTTCGACCGTCCACGAGTGGACCTCGCGTCAATTCTCATTCTCTCTCGAGCGGCGCCGCCCGACGTGTATAGCGCTCTAGTTTTTCGCATCAGCGAGGTTTTGTTTCTTCTGCGCGAGCACATTGGTTCGAACGCACTATTGATTCTGGTGTGCTGTTTAAAACAGTTGCGTCTTGAGACGAGTAACCAGGTTGCCAAGTGAGTTGCTCCGTCGTCGAGGGCTCGACACGTTGGGAGAGCGAGCGTTGCAGTTGCCGTCAGTGTTGGGTTTCTGTTCTCCGTTTGATCGGAGAGAAGCGGCGTGCAGTCCACTTCGCGGCGTCTAAAGAATCTCGAGACATGCTGCACTAAACAAGAACAAGGTGCCAGTTTTGTATGGGCTACGTGCCCTGTTTTCAACTGCTGACTGGCACCCAAAGTCTTAGACAATACCAGATGCAGGGAGTAGTGTACGTCTCGACTACGTGCTCAACACTCCACGTTAGAGGAGCTCAAACACCTTTATTACTCGCTGAACTCGATGGAAAACAAAGCCATATAGCCATTCTTCAAAGTCGTAGAGCCTCCCCTGGTTGCGCCGGCTTCGATTTCTTGGGTAATAATCTGTACTATTACCAGTACACTGACCACGTCACTATTTTTTTTTTGTCAACACTGACCACGTCCCTATATAATTTCTATTTGCATTATACTAAGTATTATATTAGTCAGCAGTATTTATATGTTGTAATGATGCAGTATGAACCAACCAGCTAAGAGTCATCGCCCATACTACCACACTGTCATTCTTCTTTCTTTCTAGGCTGTCAGGCATGAAAAAAATTACTGCTAAAGCTGTGCGCGCTGTCCCCTTGCACCATCAGTGGAGGCAAAATTTTCTTATTGACACCTAGTAAAAAGTATGCCACCCACCTCTGGATTGGACACCAAGACTGAGATTCTTGCTACCCCGGCCGACATAATGCGCTCAATTATGAGCTTAAAATAGCACAAACCACATGCGTTGATGAGCTCAACAACAGTACTTTTGTCAATTCTGATTGAACGGTGACAAAGTCCGAAAGGGACCATCGAGACATATTTGCTCAAGAAAGTGCTTAAATAGTCTTTATAGGCTTGATAATTGAGAAGGCTCATGATTTCACTCGAGACGGTTTAGGCTTGATATTTGGTGCTAATAATAATTCGTCAACTTCTTTTGGTCCAATGTTTACAGCTTATCTTCCATAAAATTCACACGTACAGTATTTGCCTGTCCGTAAGAATAAAAATAATTCACTCCACTTGCTATGACATGACATGTAAGAATGTTATTGGTTCTTACGGCCATCAGCGAAAGCTCTATGCAACAAAGGAAAAAATCATAGCGGAGAAGATAAGCTGATAAGGCAACATTATTCACTACAAAATAATCAATAATTGACTATGACCTCAAGAAAATTCCAGGTGATGTTTTCATGACATGACACTTGGCCCATGTCCCTCTCTCTTTGTCGCATGCCTCCTCTGATCCTCTCGTGTTGTAATAATGGCAGGAACCCATCGCCATCCAGGCGCCATGCTTGAATGGGGACATGCCTAGTTAATCCACCATAATTCACGATAAACAAATGGGGATGATGGAACCGTGAAAGTACTCCCTCCGTCTCAAAAAAGAACAAAAAAATAGTTTTGTCCTAAGCTAAAGTAGCTTAAGTTTGACCAAATTTATATAGAATAACAAATATTACGGAACTAAATTGACATAAGTTAAAAAAATATTATGGAACCTTTTGTAAAAATTTAATCATACTTAAAATGGCTTGAATTATGTCATCTTTTTCAGCATAGCATCATATACACATATGTTAAATCGTGTTGTTAGCTAGGTCAAGGCCCACCGCAACCATTCTTGTACCAACCACCATGATAAGAGAGGACAGACGTGATAGGTTGCTTTAGTTTTCCTCTGTTTGATAAACAAAATGAATAACGTGCAACTTTTTTGGCTAATAAAGATAAGAGAGGTACATGTTCGTAGGTTTAGGTCAAAGATGAAGGCTGCTTTGGGTCACACTAAATTCAAACCTTGGCGTGAATGCACGTATGACCGAGAGAAATAGCACCACGTTCTCAACTACCGACCATATACATGGCGTCCCTTTCTTTTCATTTTTGGAGATTGTATATACCGTGTATATATAGTTGCGTGACTGCGTGAAACAAAGATTAGTTTAGGAGCTAAAGGCAGCGAAATCCACGGGCTTCGCACATAGGTTGTCTCAGAAACCTTGTGCACTGATCACACGAAACAACGAGCTTATCATGGTGGATATATAAGTAATATTATGCAGTTTGTGTAAGTGCCTACGACTTGTTTGACAACGATTGCGAAGGAAACAAGAAATTTAAAAGAATTCAACATTCGACTACGCATTTTCCCTTTCAAGTCCCAATCAACGTTTGGAAGTGAGCTAGTAGAAGTGAGGCTTACATTTCTCCTCCCCCCCAGAAATAGATTGATAAGAAGCACCGGCAAAGCAATTGTGCTATCAGCAGCACAATCACATGTGATTCTCCATCCACACAAGACGGTTTTGCTCGCCGCCCTGATTCGGCATGATATGAATGAATCTTTCGATCGCTACGAACAAATCGGGCCCGGCCAGATGAAATACGCAGCCTGGTCACTCACGGCAAAGCCCGAAAGAGACGGGTCCCAGCTGGGAATCGCGCTTTGCGCAAAGCGGCGATGCGAGGGGGACAGGCATCGCGCGCCTGACCCACGAAATAGAAGGCTTAGAAGCTGCGGAACTGTGGCGGTGCCAGGGCCACTCGCACCGTGTCGCGCCACAAAAGGCACTTCTCAACGGCAGCAGAGCTGCTGCTTCGCTTTGCTTCAATTCTGTTTGGGGTTCGCGCGTTAATTCCGCGGCTCCGGCTCCGGCAGCACGACGCTCCGGGACGTCGCCGTCGTCCTTCAGGCTCCGGAGTCCACTTGCTTCCAGTTAAATCTTAGAAACCGTAGAGAAAATGAAGGGGCAAATGTTAGCGGGATAATGCTACTCTTTTACAACTGGACATGTTCTCTAACAGCTTCTATCGGAAGTATCTGCAACTTTTACAGTAAAATGGCTGCCCGTGTGTTCGGCCAGAACTTTATAAAGAAGGGGGCGTGGCAGTTGATGCCAGCACCATGCTTGGCCATTGACTCCGTCCAAGAGCTTGGGCTGGAAGAGTAAGCAGATAACTATGCCAAAAGCGTAAATAAATTAAGAGAAACATAATTGATAACTTGCTGCCGAAATCAAGCCATCCGAAACCGTTGACACTGCCATGACTTATTTTAGCATCATATTCAGGCTCCTACTGCACTAGTGAACAGAATCTTGTTCGATATGTGTTTCGCTGATTTTTCAACAAAGAAAAAAGGGGCATTTGTGTTTTTACCCTCACTTTGAACTCTAATTCTGATTTTACTCTCACTTTTTTAACTTTGTGATTTTACCCCTGATTTTTCAACATAAAGCCAGATCTTACCCTCAGTAGGGGTAAAATCAGAATAATTCTATTTCAATTTTACCCCTAGTAGGGGTCAACTCTGGCTTCAGGTTGAAAAAACAGAGGTAAAATCACAAAGTTAAAAAAATAAAGGTAAAATCACAATTAGAGTTCAGAGTGAAGGTGAAAACATAATTGTCCTAAGAAAAAAAATTGCCGGGTCGTTGGCCCCCTCCGTGGCGTGCGCTTGCCCTAACGCCGTGTCCGTCAAAATGGACGGCGCCAGCGCAGGCGCAGCCGGTCGGTCGTATCCGGTGGAGGGCTCTTCCGAGGCTTGGAGGCCATTAAAATGGCCGCCCCCGACAACCAACCCTTCCCCTTTGCCAACCTCCCACATCCCACCCCCACCCTTCCATGTCGTCGCCTTCCTCGCCGCGCTCGTGCCCCCGCATCCTCCTCGCACGCCTGACGCCCCACGCGCTCGCAATAATGGAGAAGGCTGTCCTCTCTCTCTTCGGCTAAACGCACCGCCGGCCGTTCCTCTCTCTCTTCCTTGCCTCGTGTGAGTCCACCGGATTGGAGGAGTTTAGTTTTCGCTCGGTTTTGTGTGGTTCCTGCCGGGTGCGGCATTCTCTCAATTGTGGATTTGGTGGGGGGAGGAGTCTGGGTGAAGATTTGTGGTGGAGTTCTCTGGGGAATTGATGGTGGGGTTCATGGAATGGGCGCATGATTATCTCCTGTGGGACGCGTTCCTGGAGTGCGGAGGGATCATAAACCCGCCGATTAGATAGCGGCTGCGAGGAAGGAGGAGGAGACGAGGCGGAGGCCGCCATTAGCACCCACAACCCTGAGGCGCGAGTCACCAGCCATGGGGGAAGACCTCGTCACCACCCTGTCCATGGAGAACGGCGGCCCCTGCACGCTCCTCTCCATGGACCCAACGGGCCACCTCGCCGTGCCGGACGACCGCGCCGTCGGCGCCATGGTGCAGGCCCTCATCGGAGGGGCCGTCGGCGCGCGCGCCCACTCCGGCGCGGCCCCGCCCGACATCAACCAGCCGTGGCAGACGGACCTCTGCGACATGCTGGGCGTCGGCCTGGGGCCGCAGGTGTACACGGCCGAGGCCGTCCTCAGCTGCGCTCCCAAGGTCGGGAACCGGAAGGCCGCCAAGCGCAGCGACAGCATCTGGGGCGCCTGGTTCTTCTTCACTTTCTATTTCAAGCCCCTGCTGTTGGACAGGTGCAAGGACAAGGTCGTCCGGGACGCCAACGGCGTGTCGGGGTTCGACAAGTCGGACCTCCAGCTCGACATGTTCCTGGTGCAGCACGACATGGAGAACATGTACATGTGGGTGTTCAAGGAGCGCCCGGAGAACGCCCTTGGGAAGATGCAGCTGAGGAGCTACATGAACGGCCACCAGCGACCCGGCGAGCCACAATTCCCATTCAGCGCCGACAGGGGGTTTGTCAGGTCGCACCGGATGCAGCGCAAGCACTACCGGGGGCTCTCAAACCCACAATGTATCCATGGGATTGAATTGGTCAGATCACCAAATCTTGCAGGGCTCACGGAGGCAGACCTCAGGAGGTGGGCAGAGCTTACAGGTAGGGATGTCAATTTTGTGATCCCGCAGGAGGCCAGTGATTTTGGGACATGGAGGACCATGCCAAACTCAGAGCTTGAGCTTGAGAGGCCGCAACCGGCCATGAAGAGCAACGGTACCCAAAATCAAAAGAAGCAGCTGAATGGATCAGGAGGCTTGAATTTGTCATCACCGTCAAATCATTCAGGAGAAGATGGTATGGATCTCTCTCCAGTTAGCAGCAAGCGCCGGAAGGAGGGGTTCCCGCATGCTATGGATGAAGAGTGCTTCTTGCCACTGAATTCTTGCACGGAGAAGACACAGAAAGATGTGGAGATGCAATCAATAGTGCAACCTTCGTGGCTCCACGATTTCACTGGGGTCATGACAAATGCTTTTGGACCGGTCACTGCTGCAAAGTCTATTTATGAGGATGATAAGGGCTACTTAATCATGGTCAGCTTGCCATTTGTTGATCAGCAGAGGGTGAAGGTTTCTTGGAGGAACAGTCTCACTCATGGTATTGTGAAGGTCGTTTGCACTAGTACTGCAAGGATGCCACATATAAGACGACATGGTAGGGCTTTCAAGCTCGCCGATCCTTCGCCCGAGCACTGCCCTCCTGGTGATTTCATCCGTGAAATACCTCTAGCTACTCGCATCCCTGAAGATGCGAAGCTGGAGGCCTACTTTGATGAGGCTGCTTCAGTACTTGAAATCATGGTCCCTAAACGAGGAAATGAGCCTGAAGAACATGAAGTCAGGGTCTCTTTGCGACCTCCTCACTTCGGAGCTAACGATCTACTTTTGACCTGAGTAAGGTCTCTTTACCATGTTACATCTTGTTTGTAACCCAAATCAATGCCGCAATGAGCTTAGAGTCAAGGTTTCGTATGCTTGTGTGGCTAGTCTTTTTATTTTTAGTGCCTATGCTGTACACCTGTATTCTCTTCGGCAATAAAGACTTTAGCTGAAGATTAGTTTGTTGTAGCTTTTGTGTTATGGGTGTCTTTTAAACCCTTATATGTTCTTCAGTTATGATGGGGTTGCTGGCTACACTCTGTACTAGTTCAAATTAACAGTTAACAGAGCAAAAACCTGATTCTACCTTCTCGCTTACCTTCAATTGTGATTGTCAAATTTTACACTGGACCTTCCCGTAAAGAAACTAATGATCCCTTTTGATATTCAGCTAACTCTTCACTTGAAATTGTGCAAGAATTTTGCTAAATCACTCGGCCATGAGTCAGAAAACAACTTAAATAGACATTTGGTCAGCATTATTGACAGGTTTTTCCTTAGAATAAGAAACGAGTTACAGTTAACTCTTCTCTTCAAGTGAGGTGCTTGAATGGAAGAATTTTTGTAAATCGCTTCAGCTATGAATCAGAAAACCGTTGATGGTTAAACATTTGATCAGCACAGTATATATATCCCCAGCACAAAGAAACGAGTTAGAATTAGTTTCTCAATAAATCGTCCAAACTGTACAGATGGCCTTCTGCAGTTGTGCTGATGAAGGTTGCAAACATTCAGCAAACTGCAGTGACTGATGTTGAATTTATCAGGTCAGCTGTTCCATGATACCTCGATTTGCAAATGCGTTTTCACTTTCTTTTCCAAGAACCCTCTACCTGACTGAATATTAGACATTTCGACGTTTGAGAGCAGCATCGGCGATCAGAGACAAGATACAGTACTAGCAGGAATATGAATTGCAACAGAGCATTTTAACAAAAAAAAAAAAAAACACAAACGGTTATTTGTAGATAGATTAAAAACAGCTTAGCGTTTCACCCTCTCATGACTTGACCAATCTAAAAGACTCGAGACACGACACCTGCATCAGGGATTCAAAGTTCACCCTGAACCACCCTCCAGAATTGAGACGCAAAGGCACCGACGAACAGTCTTCAGGCCAGTTCAGCACTTTCAGTTTAATCGACCTCTTCAATCTTGGGACCAGCACCGCTCCCACCGGACGGCGCATCCTCGTCCATGCCAGCAGCGCCGCCCATGTCGGCCCCAGCGCCCTGGTACATCTTCGCGATGATGGGGTTGCAGATGCCCTCCAGCTCCTTCATCTTGTCTTCAAACTCGTCCACCTCTGCGAGCTGGTTGCTGTCCAGCCAGCTGATGGCTCCGTCAATGGCGTCCTCAATCTTCTTCTTGTCCTCCGCGGAGAGCTTGGAGGCGATCTTGTCGTCCTTGATGGTGTTCCTCATGTTGTAGGCGTAGTTCTCCAGCCCGTTCTTGGCTTCCACCTTCTTCTTGAGCTCCTCGTCCTCCGCCTTGTACTTCTCAGCCTCCTGCACCATCTTCTCGATCTCCTCCTTGCTGAGCCGACCCTTGTCGTTGGTGATCGTGATCTTGTTCTTCTGCCCGGTGGTCTTGTCCTCAGCAGAGACGTTGAGGATGCCATTGGCATCGATGTCGAAGCAGACAGTGATCTGGGGCACGCCGCGAGGTGCAGGAGGGATGCCAGACAGCTCGAACTTGCCGAGGAGGTTGTTGTCCTTGGTCCTGGCGCGCTCACCCTCGTAAACTTGGATCAGGACGCCGGGCTGGTTGTCGGAGTAGGTGGAGAAGACTTGTTCCTTCTTGGTGGGGATGGTGGTGTTCCTCGGGATGAGCACGGTCATGACACCACCGGCAGTCTCCAGACCAAGGGAGAGCGGCGTGACATCGAGCAGGAGCAGGTCCTGCACCTTCTCGTTGCCCTCGCCACTGAGGATGGCGGCCTGAACGGCAGCCCCGTACGCCACGGCCTCGTCGGGGTTGATGCTCTTGCACAGCTCCTTGCCGTTGAAGAAGTCCTGAAGCAGCTGCTGCACCTTGGGGATACGGGTAGAGCCACCAACAAGAACGACGTCGTCCACGCTGCTCTTGTCCATCTTGGCGTCGCGCAAGCACTTCTCCACGGGCTCCATGCACTTGCGGAACAAGTCCATGTTCAGCTCCTCGAAGCGAGCCCTGGTGATCGTCGAGTAGAAGTCGATGCCCTCGAACAGGGAGTCGATCTCAATGGTGGTCTGGGCAGTCGACGACAGCGTGCGCTTGGCGCGCTCACAGGCTGTGCGCAGCCTGCGCAGGGCGCGGGGGTTGCCGCTGATGTCCTTCTTGTTCTTGCGCTTGAATTCTTGAACGAAGTGGTTGACCATACGGTTGTCGAAGTCCTCGCCACCAAGGTGAGTGTCACCAGCAGTGGCCTTCACCTCGAAGATGCCCTCTTCAATGGTGAGCAGGGACACATCGAACGTGCCTCCACCAAGATCAAAGATGAGCACGTTCTTCTCGCCAGAGCTGGTGGCCTTCTTGTCAAGACCATAGGCAATGGCTGCAGCAGTGGGCTCGTTGATGATGCGCATCACATTGAGGCCAGCAATGACACCGGCGTCCTTGGTGGCCTGCCTCTGCGAGTCGTTGAAGTAGGCCGGCACCGTGACCACGGCGTTCTTGATTGTGGAGCCGAGGTAGGCTTCAGCAATCTCCCTCATCTTGATGAGCACCATGGAGGAGATCTCCTCAGCAGAGAACTGCTTCTCTTCGCCCTTGTAATTGACGACAATCATGGGCTTGTCAGCAGGGCCAGGGATGACCTTGAACGGCCACAGCTTCATATCACTCTGCACGGATGGGTCAGAGAACCGCCTCCCGATCAACCGCTTGGCATCTGCATTACAAAGAGTGAACAGGATTGTGAGTTTACAGAGCTCGGTAAAATATGGAGAGAACAATACAACAGGGAGCAGAGTGACTCAGGCAATTTCCTGAAGCATTAACAGGAAGCAGAACTAAACCCAGAAGTAGAACAAAGCAGAATTACTATCACTCGTAGCTTGTTGTCATTTTCATTTTTAAGCAGCAAACTTTGTTGCGGTTAATTCTGGATACTCAATAGTTGCAGTGTGCCAGTAGAGTACGAGGAATTAATTACAGACATGTAGTGAAACAGCACTTAGTTCAACAATTTCTGAACCTAAACATATCAATGAATACAAGAGCGCACTAATCGCCTAGACCCAACAAGATACACCAGGATTTTCCGGGCCTAAGCAGCTCATCAATGATTTTAATTTGTCACAGAAAATTTTCATCAATAAATAAACCAAGCCAGATCAAGAAACATGAAGAAGTATACCATAATCACCCAGACCTGTTTACTGAATTAGCAAAAACTTCTCTGAATTTAAGAGCAATATCAGTTTCAAATCGTATTTACATTTGTTTATTTCTGACGGATACATTCCGATACATCTCTGATTACCACTACTAGTACTAATTCAACCAAACTTCATTTGAAATTCTGTGCATACTCATTCATCACACTATCACGTTGCTCTGTCTGTTGCACTACTACAATGTACGGTGTTTCAGAGATAAAAGCACGTACTAGATGAAAATAGTAGTACTTATTACTGGCATTACTGCTAATTCCAGATCCAAACTAATACACTAATAACTCTAAATAAGCTCTAAGCATTCAGAATTTCAGACAAAAGTAACTGCACAGGAAGGTATGGAATGGATTGGAGCACGTACCGAAGACGGTGTTGGTGGGGTTCATGGCGACCTGGTTCTTGGCGGCGTCGCCGATGAGCCGCTCGGTGTCGGTGAAGGCGACATAGGACGGCGTGGTGCGGTTCCCCTGGTCGCTGGCGATGATCTCCACGCGGTCATGCTGCCACACGCCGACGCAGGAGTAGGTCGTGCCGAGGTCGATCCCGATCGCCGGACCCTCGCTCTTCGCCATCGCTACCAATCGAACGAAACTAGGAAGTGTGGAGCTCTAGATCTATCAAAAATCGCTGGGAATTCGACGGTTTCTTCCTTCGCTTTTGCAACTAGTGCCGGGGAACGGAGGAGGTGCAGGGCGTGGGTTTTATGGGGACGATGGGGTTTCGAGAACGTTCCGCCGCAGCGGAAACTGGCCGTTGGATTCAGATCGGAGGGACGTTCCAGAAGGGTCTGGATGGTTCTGGTTCGGGAACGGGCCAATAGCGACGTGCCAAGTGGCGGGGGACTCCGGTCGTCGGTCATGTGATGGTTTTGCTTCGTCTGGTGCCTTCTACAGTTCGCGGCAGAGTTCGAGTCGATGCCGGTCGGCGGCTGCGCGGGGCCAGCAGGGTCTCATCGGTTTATTTTGGGAAGCTTTGCTAGCCAGCCACCTGCCGACATCAGTCAAATCAGCAATTTTATTTTTCCTTTATATAGGACTATCAAATTCAAAACTACGTGTGAGCAACGTTTACAAAACCGTAAAAACCAGGATACGGTCGCGGTTTGCAGGTTTTCCCCAGTGAAACAGATCAACAAGCCGATCAAACGACCAAAAACAGATTTCAATGAAATTTTGAACGGTTTCCTCGGCAAACCTTTTGGTAAGCTAGGTTTACCTACTCGACTTGAGAGGGTTACCGAGATGTTTTCCGTTTATGAGCGAAAACCCATCGATTTTTTGGTAAACCGTTCGGATTGTTGGTTTTAAAAAAATAATTCAAAAAAATCAAAGAAAATTAAATTCATTTGTTGAGAACCTATCTCCGGCTTATACCAAACTGGGCCGGTAGTGAAAAGGGTCTTGGCCTAGTGGTTAAGGCACCTAAGTAGCAACTTTGAGGTCCTGGGTTCGACTCCCCATGGGAGCGAATTTTCTAGGATTTAACGGCTTTGTGTTTTCAGCGGTAGGCGACGTGGCCGTCGACAGCGAGGCACCAGTGGTGACTTCGTCAATCTCGAGGATTTGCCGTCTCAGTCTTCGAAGATGCTCATAGAGGTAAGGTTTGCGTATGTACGATCATAGAGGTGAGTGTGCGTGCGTTGTGAGTGTCTGAGTTGTACTGTGTAATAAAAAAAAAAAAAAAAAAAACTGGGCCTGTAAGATAGAACCCATTGGTTTTCTTTGGTTTTGAAAACGTGTAGGAGTAGCAAATGCGAGGGAAAGTAAGACGGAGGCAAGATGAGCAAATGCAAAAAAAATAAAAAAAAATCTAAACTTTTGTGCGCTCAAAACGCATTAAGGTTGTTTTAAACCATATTTTTAGCATGGTTTTTTAGCATCTTTTCACATTTTCTCGCAAATATTTGTTGGGCATGTTTAGTGATGGCCAAATGAGCCGGGTCAAATAGGCGGGCACGGTTAATTCTGATTTTCAAGGTTTTCAACATTGTTGGGTTGAAATGGTGAAAATGGGCCGCCGTGCTCGCTGGCCTAGTAGGCCGGCACGGTTAGGCACGAATAGTGCTGTCCAAACAGGCCGTGTCAAGCGGGCCAGCCCGAAGCACGAAATTTTTAGCCCGGCCTAAGCACGGCACGGCCTGTTTAATTTCGTGCCGGGCCGGCCCGGTAAAATTTTTCGTGTCGTCCTTGGGCCGAGGGTGTGGCTCGACGGGCGGCACAGGCACGACCTGTTTAAGCCGCGGCACGCAAAGCCTGTTAATGGCCCATGAAAGTACGAACCCGAATAAAGAGTAGTGTAAATATATTTTGAATTCTTATAGACTCCAGAAGGAAACTTGGTTTGATGGTAAAACCCTTCACTCTAGACCATGAAGTCCTTGGTTCAAATATCAAGTCTTCCTATTTTAACACTCATTTTGCTATACATTTACACTAATGAGCTAAGCGGGCTTAACAGGCTTAACGGGCTTACGTGCTTAACGGGCCGGCCCGACACGGCTATGTAATTTTAGCCGTGCCGTGGGCTGATGGCTTAGCATGACAGGCGGCACGGCACGGCCCGAAAAGAATTTCGTGCCAGGCCGGCCCAAAACTATACGTGCCGGGCTAATTTGTGCTCGGGCCGGGCCGTGCCGGGCGGACCGAGGGATAGACACGTGAGCTGACACGGCACGGCCCGAAATAGATTGCATGTCGTGCCGGCCCGAAATAGATTCGGTCCGTGCTTTTTCAGATTTATGCCGAGTTGGGCCGCCTGTTTGGCCATCACTAGGCATGTTGAGTGAAACGGGCAAAGAACATGATGAAATTAGCCCATTATATCTTTGGCCAGCAGCGAAATTAACTAAGCCGCTTGCGGCCCAACCCATAATTGAAAAAAAAAAGCCGCTATCACCTTCAACGGTTCACCTGCATAAAGGCAGTGGCGGATCCACCGGAGCAGCGAGGGGCCTCAAGCCCCCCCGCCCTTCAAATTTTGACCGTCACGGAGAACCGGAGGTTGTAGTCTTGTAGACGACCAAACTTCTATCTGTAGCGTCTCGGGCTCCCAATTTGGTACCTGGGCCATCTCCAATACTCCATGATGGAGCTCATTACCTGGTTAGCCCATTGAATATCAGCTCAAATAGGCACTAGCGCATCAAAGGCCCATGAGACATTCACACCACACGTGAATGGCAGTGGCCTGGGGCGAGCAGCAGCCAACGACACGGGAAGCAACTCGACAGTAGTAATGCGCAATTCAAGATTTTCGGTATGATAGTGCTGGCACCTAAGTTTTAACTCCCAATATTCCAATTTTAGCATGTGATTAAACATTTGGTTCGTTTTTTTATGAAAATCAACCATCTTTTGTTTTTTTGTTAGCTTAATTCTTCATCTTTTTACCTTTCTCTATGAAATTATCCTAAAAAATTGCCAATTTTTTTTTTGTATAGGACAATATAAACGTACCTAAATGAATTAAAACCTTGCCCTGAAAAAAAAAGGAGTAAAACCTCATTGAGGGTACATTCCTTCACCAAAAGAAAAAAAAAAGTCGAACTGAGAAAGGAGTATCATTTTGTAAGCTAAAGTTTGGTATTATATCCCTCGCGAAAAAAAAAGGTTTGGTATTATATATTGTGTGTGCCTTGACGTAATTTTTAGCCAATGTCCGTTTGTTATGGTTCAACCCCCTTATCCCTTCTATTTTTATTTTGATGTTGTTAGAACATGATGTTTAGTGTAAATTTGCACTAACTTTTGTATCCAAACGACTTCAAAACAAAAACGGAGGTAGTACAATTTTAGTCTGGCTCCGCCACTCCATGAAGCAGCCCATGCGGCAAATTGCATAATGATGCCCGGCGACGGAGATCGTCCCCCGCCGCCCAGGTCAAACATGAACCGGCGGCGCTCCACGGGCTTCGTGGACCGAGCTTTGTCGAAGACATGTGGGGGCAGCGGCACGACGGCCTTCCACCCGGTGGGTAATCATGGCTTCGTGGCTCCCCGATAAGATCAACGGTGTCGTGAACAAAGGCACTTGGGCAGCCACGGACAGCTGGCATCGGAGTTTGAGTTCGATCAGCTGAAGCCGCCGCGCAGTACAAAGAGTTGGAAGTTCAGTAAAGAAATGCTCAATGTTAACCACATCGTAGGCGTATCTTCGTGCTGATTAGTAGCGCAACCATGAAAGACCAAAGTTGTCAGGTGCCAGCAGGTACGGGGCGCGTTCGTTATCTTACTTAGACTTTAGACCCATCATATCAAAGAGAATCTTATTATTTAAGAGTATTAAATAAAATTTCATGACAAAACCTTTAGGTAGGTACATCTTTACGAGACGAATCTAACGAGCCTAATTAATCTATATTTTGGTACGGTGATGCTACAGTAACCATCATCTAATCATAACTTAATTACCCTCATTAGATTCGTCTCGCGAATTAAACCAGGGTTCTGTAATTAGTTTTGTAATTAAACTTTATTTAATATAATTTATCTAGAATTTAAACCCCTCTAAAGTTTAGACCCCGTGCAACGAACACCCCATCCTATGATCTGCTTTCAAACCCTTCGAGAGCAATGCAGCTGCCAGCAGGTGATCTGAAGCCTGACCTCTGAAGACTTGGCGAAATGTGCTGCCCGTTCTCTTCGATTTCGATTACCTGCTACTACCGCACATTGCTGTTGCCTGTTGGGAACACGAGGATGTCGCCGCGTCCTGCACATCGACATGTGGGGCGGACGGCTCTCCACTGCACCGTGCTAATAAAACTGAAAAGACAGGGTGAAAGCGAACCAAGCGAAAGCAATGGCGTTCGCCTCATATCGAGCTCGTGACTCATGATAGCACACCCACGACACTGCATGAGGCTCTTGGCAGGATTCGCCTGCCGGCCGGCTAGTACAAGAAACGTCAGCGCCGGGGCCGTGCTTTCAGCGATCCATCCATCTATGCAAAAGCTAAAGACGCCGCCGCTGCTGCCGCACAGAGACCGTGTCCGTGCTCCGTGCGCGCTGTGCCAAGAAGATGGTACGTCCCCGTCCAATGCCTGCCGCCTCTTTGCTTCGCACTTGCTCTGCCTGACTCACGGCATGTGCTCATCCGCAGGGCTTTGCGCAGGATGGAAAGGCAAGGGAAAAGGACGGCGTTGCCAATAACTGCATCATCGTGTGCATTATTGTAGCCGGCCGTTGCAACCGGTGTTCTCGTGGCGTGCGGCAAGTGAACGGGTGTGTGACCACTGTTTACAAACTTGGATAGCAGGCCGGTGCCGTTCTGGGGAAATGACACATCGGTTCTATACATAAATCCTAAAGTGAAACTATAAAGTTGTCTCTGATGAGTCTAGCATTGGCCTGGTGCCTTGGGCTTTGGCTTGTTTTCTAAAGCTGCTTTGAGAAAGTGAGATCGAGAGGATAGGCACCATCAAGGTAGCAACTTTTTAAAACGGACAAGGCGCCGTGTTTAGCCGCTCCTGGTAACAAGACCGAGACGATAAACTCGGAGCAACGAGAGGATTGTCCTGAATGATTGTCGAGTCTATCATCGATCACAACAAACTAGTGTGAGTATTTTAGATCTCTGTTCAGGCCGCACAACTGTTTGAATTGAACTTCAAAACAACACTGGTCATTGGTCTCTAACGCATTATGATCGAGAGACATATAAATGAAATCAATATGACATACTATTCAACTAGGGAAAATGGGGAATTCGAGTAGTGAGAAAACTTACGTACAAGTGATAGTGTGAGATAGTAATCACCCATGCCGTCCACTTGAAATATTAGTTCCGACCAAATAGTATTGGGGTGAGAGACATATTTTATACAGGAATACGTACGGAGGTGCATCTCGATATGATGCAAGTCCGGTGAGAATCGATTAGGTGCACAATGTTCAAATGATGAAAATATTCGCATTTGCATCTGCATCTGCATCAGCATTTGCATGTACTTTGGTAGATTTTTAATGAAAATTAGGTAGGATGTGTTCCCCTACGGATTTTCCTTGAAAAAATATTCGCAAAACATTGGCCACGGTGAGAAAACTGAGTTTAGAGTGAGCTTTTGTCTTGTTGGCGCCTGCAAAGGAAGACGACGATGCATCGAGACACGTACACACCCGCACCGGTTCGGCCCGGTCCAAGCCGGAACCCCCCCCACGACCACGACGCTCTCCACGTTCCCTCTATAAAACCCCGGTTTGAGCGGCACACACACAAATCGCAACCTGCTCAACACCACCCAAGGTTCTCAACCATGGCTTCTCCCAAGCTCCTGCTCGTGCTGGTGCTGGCCACCTCCGTCCTGCTGAGCTGCGGCCTTCAGCTGGTGTCGGGCGACTTCGCCCCGATGACCCTGACGGTGGTGAACAACTGCCCGTTCCCCTTGTGGCCCGGCATCCAGGCCAACTCCGGCCACGACGTCCTGGAGGGCGGCGGCTTCTTCCTCCCGCCGCTCTCCCACAAGTCCTTCCCGGCGCCGACCCACGCCTGGTCCGGCCGCATCTGGGCGCGCACGGGCTGCACGGGCGCCGGCGCCACGCTCCACTGCGCCACCGGCGACTGCGGCGGCCGCCTCCAGTGCGGCGGCCTCGGCGGCGCGGCCCCCGCCACGCTGGCGCAGGTCTCCCTCCACCACGGCGCCGGCAACGCGGCTGACCAGACGTCGTACGGCGTGAGCGTGGTGGACGGCTTCAACGTGGGCCTGTCCGTGACCCCGCACGAGGGCCGCGGCAACTGCCCCGTCCTCGCCTGCCGCAAGAACCTCACGAGACGTGCCCCGGCGAGCTGCAGCTGCGCTCCCCCGCCGCGGGGGCGGCGTCCTCGCCTGCAAGAGCGGCTGCGAGGCCTTCAAAACCGACGAGCTCTGCTGCCGCAACATGTACAACAGCCCGCGCACGTGCCGCGCCTCCAAGTACTCGGAGTTCTTCAAGCGCGAGTGCCCGCAGGCATTCACCTACGCGCACGACAGCCCCTCGCTCACCCACGACTGCGCCGCGCCGCGCGAGCTCAAGGTCATCTTCTGCCACTAATTAAGTAGACCGATCGAGCTCTGTTGCTCGCTCGCTGTCGCCGGCAGCAACAACCGTCTGTCGTCGCTAGGATGTGTGGCGTGCGTGATGTGTGCTGCTACTCCGTAGTTTATTACTGCTTCTGTGCGTGATTAGCTCGTCGTTTAGTTCGTTCTCTGTTGGATGGTGGTACTACTACGTGCTACCCGTGGTGGGATGTGTGCGTTCTACTAGCTGTAAGCCTGTTGTAACGGTGTTGCGGCAAGGTTTCCATCCTGAAATAATAACATGTTAAGGTCAGTACTCAGTAATGATCTTTGTTGGATGCTTGTCAAGTGCCAAGTGAATTTGAGCTGTTCCCTTCTGTTTTTTATTCTGAAAGGAAACGCACGCGATTTCTCTGCTTCTGTGACGCAATATGCTGCTGCTGCAGTCAGCACTCAGCACTCGGCGGCAGGATGATACGTGAACTCAATGCTTTACTGAATGGCATTTCAAGTTGTAGTATAATTCATCTCGGATATGATTAGGCTGTACTATGTATTGCGACGAAGATAAATGTAAAAGTCTTAAAACGAACAAACTACAGGTGATCATCGATTCATTGATCCATATTGGATTCTTTCACTGCTCTGCTTCTCGTAACTGTTGCCGTCTTGTCCCTTTCGCTCTCCAGTCTTTGGGTTGTTTCTTTGCATGTCGACGCCTGCTCGTTGGTCTGAGTGTGCATCACAAAGTTCAGTTCCTACAGTAAACGAAATTTGAGCTGCCCTAAACGCTGTTTTCTTGAGTGTAATCTCCCCAAATGACTCAAAGCTGCCTAACACTTTACTGCTCTAAGGGTGTGTTCGGCGTTTTAGAGTCTAAAATTTAGAGGGGTTTAAACACAAAGAATCTTGTCTTAAATAAAGTTTAATTACAAAACTAACTGCAGAACCCCCTCTCTAAATCGCGAGACGAATTTAACGAGGGTAGTTAAGCCGTGATTAGACGATATTTACTGTAGCATCACTGTAGCAAAACATAGATTAATTAGGCTCATTAGATTCGTCTCGTAAAGATGTACCCATCTGTAAAAAGGTTTTGTCATTAGACTTTATTTAATACTCCTAAATAATAAGATTCTCTTTAGAGTTAAATTTTAGAGGGGTCTAAACGGTGAAACGAACACACCCTAATTTGTCGTTCGGGCCTTGTTTTGAAGAATTTCCTTGCATTATGAAATGTGCGGTGAGTGTGTACGTTAGACTGATCCAGCCGGTGCATGCATAAGCTTGGCCCATCCTCGGGTCCTCGCCATGGTTGATGCTAACCATGGTTGAAGCAAGCTTTAGGGAAAGCACCAGGACGCAGAGCATCGGAAGCGGTGAAAGGTTGGAGGAGGCGTGACCGCACGCAGAACTTGCTATAGGTCAATAGGTGAAACCGTGAACGTGAGTGGTCCTTCCAGAGGACAAGAACACGATGATTACCAAGCGAATATTGTCAGTGGTGGGGTGGAGCACCTTACCGCTTGATGATTACCAAGCGAGTAGGAGTAATATTTTTCCGCGACAAATATTTTACATTAGTTTTTCTGCCCTTCATGATTCCATTTTTAACCTGCTCCACCTGTACTGCTGAGTTCAGCGTTGGAAAAATAAGAGGAGGAAAAATATTCAAAACAAAACACCGGGCCTTTTTACAGTCCATGGGACGAGAGGCCCGCGTGATGGTAAATTTCTCGTATGGGCTCAATGTTGTTATGGCCCAGGAAGCATTGGGCTTTCTTTTTGCTAGCACATTTTATTTTCACGAGGCTCATAAGAGGTTTTTTTTTTTTTTAGGAATGGCTCGTAAGAGGAATTTCAACTATCCAACGAGCAGGTTGTTTTTTCAATATCACCGTAACATTGTTTACAAGGTTTTTTTTTTTCATGATACCTGAGACATAGGATCCAAGTTAGTATAATTTGGTCAATAAAGGACTTAGGTAAAAAAAATAATCATTTGCATATTTCACAAAGTCACGTAGAAAAGCGTATATAATCAATGTTATATGCATGGGCATTACCACTGAGATTAGTACTTGAGTTGTCTTTTCCTTTCATGACATTTTAAGTAAAAAATAATTTCATTCAAAACGAGAGCAGACAAAGTACCTGAATACTACTCGCTGCTCTGAACCACAGCTAATCCCATCAGCACTAAACGTATGAAACTGTCAAATCAAATCGTCCTTGCGAAATGCCCCAATCCTTTTTCAGTTGAGTCCATAGCATAGTTGGAGGAACCAGAATTTCCAGTACATCAGAGTATCAGACAGCCGATACGGTTAGGTCAGCGGCTTCTGACTGAAAAAGCGCTGAATGATACGACGCCCGGCTAGATTTCTTTCGGGTGTCTGACCAAAGTTCCGAGCAACAGAATTATGCCTTCAAATAGCAATGTTCCCTGAAAAAAGAGAGGCTGGAGCATCAGAGGATCTCTGCCCTCGTCCACCGGCGTCGTAGACCGCACTATTGGTGGTCTGGGACGTGCGACTTTGCTCGGACGATCCACACAGGTTCCGATCGTTGTCTGTCGCGCATTGGACCCGACCCCTGCGCGGTGGTGGCGATGGGGCCAGCCGGTGAGAAAGAATCGGTGGCCGTCGCATCGCAGCGTTGTTTGTTTGTTTTTGGTACGAGCTGTGGCTCACGTTTTTGGGGTGCGAAAGTGGCGTCCTTTTGTGCCAGATTATGATCACCCTACCTAGGCAGGCTACATTCATCCGCCTAATTGGAATAGTAAACCACATGAGGTAATCCTGATTGGGTGACTGGAATGAAATCGTTAACACAGATGATGAAAACGAGGCTTAACGGAATGTGTGTTTGGAGAGGGATAGCGCGGATGACACGTCGCATGTTTTCGTGTGAGTGAGAGAGACGCCGGGTGCCGGATTGTTGTATACAAATAGGCAGACTTAACCCGGAAGGAACGTCTGTGGTGCGCATGATGGCCACCGATCGCGGCGCGTGAACGAGGACGGCGTGGTGGTGCCCTCGTTCCGGCGAGCAAGTTGCCGTCGCATGCCGTCCAAAACCTGGAATCTTCTGTCCCCTGCACGCATCTGCCGCGGAGAGGGGAGGGGAGCACACGGCACGGCAGTCGGCCGCTTATCATTATTCCGTCGGGGGAAAGCAACAGCGGATGGGGAGCCGCGCCGCGGCCGGTTGACGCGACCCTTGTCGGCCCATTTGCGCGATGCAACTCCTTCGTCCGGTTCGCGTTGCCGTCATCAGGCGCGAGCGAGCGAACGCGGAGGCCACCACCGCTCGTCCTCGCAACCAGCTCGGTGGCACTGCCGGCCTGGCCAACTGGTGGGCATGCTATCCGTGAACGGCAGTGTCCAAGTGAGTCTCCTCCACCGCGCGATCTGAAAACAACTCGTCGATGATCACCGAGTATGGCCCAAGAATAAAATACGATGAGTACTATGAGATAGAAACAGTATGTCGGCCATTGCACGGAGGCGGCTCCATGACGCTGATCCAGAGATTGCAGTAGGTCAGCACACTCGTCCGGGAGGTTTTAAAATTTACGAATCCTCCTCTGGGTGGAAAATCTTTTTGTTACTCTGTTGGACTAAATTGACTGTTCAAACTTGTCAAAGGTTGTCAAAATAGACTAGCCAGATCTTTGTGATTTTTTATTCGTGGTGATCTGATTTTGATACTGTTGTACATACATTTTTGAAGCTTTGTTGTACACATATTTGACCTAACTTTAGTAAGTAGTAGTACTATGTTTTCCTAAAAAAGAAGAGTCATGGGACTAATATTATTTAAATGTCATTGTTTGTTGTGGGCACATATTTATGTCGTCATGTACCATTTTGGTGATTGAGACCGCGAATTTTGAGTTGACTTTTACAAATACTTTCTGTACGAATTTGCATGTATGTTGAATGACACTCGTGTCACTAGGATTTACAGTAAATTATTCAACAATGCATCTTTAAACGTCAGAGTTCGCATAAAAAAGTATCACAGTCTAACTCAGGTTTTAGACTTTCACTTGAATAATTCACATTTTTTGTATTTGTTTATCACTAGCTCGAGTTGCAATAAAGTTTTTGACAATTCATCTTTGAATGCACTTTGCAGCAAAATAAGGGTCCCAATCCACATGTCAATTTGAATTTTACATCCTATTTAAATAAAGCAAAATTGTCTGAGACACACTAAAAAAGTGTGGCTTCATTTTCTTAGTGTGTGTCACACAATTTTGCTTGTGTGTTATTGGCAAAACCATATTTTCTTAGTGTGTCTCACACAATTTTGAAGGGCTTCTTAGGAACCGGGCATGCGAATTTCAGCTTGAAGGGCTTCTTTTTGAAGGTGAATCACTCAGTTCCGAATTAGGCTATGAGAGCTTCTTTCTGAAAGAAAAAGAGAGATGAAAATCACTTGTTTTGAAATTCGCAATCACCTTCTCTTAAAGCCATGTAAAATTAATGTTAGTTCTACAGAGAGGATGTGCATTACATTCCTCATATAGAAAATTCTCAAATTTTCAAATGCCAGAATGATACACCACAGAGCAAGGCCAACGTAGTTGTCATAAAGCGAGGCCACATCACGGTTGAGCCAAGTTTATAGCCACGACCATTGTCCATTTTAGGAATGCTAAGTTAATAGACGAGTCCACATTTGAAAAGGAGGCCAGAGAGGGGAGAAGGCGGCAACAGGCCCTATGGCAGGCTTTGAGCTCGTGTCGAGCGTGACGCTTGCGGTCACACAGAGCACCTTCCTTCTGGGACTGTTTTGGAGGTCGTGTCGAATGTGGCGTTTGTAGTCGACCGGGCACCTCCTCTCTCCTCATAGGGCCTGCTTTGGAGCTTGTGTCAAGCATGGCGCTTGTAGTCGCACCGAGCACCTCCTTTCTCTTCATAGGGCCCGCTTTGGAGCTCGCGTCAAGCATGGCGCTTGTAGTCGCACCGAGCATCTCCTCTACTCGGCTTTGGGGCTCGTGTCGACCATTACGCTTGCAGACGCACCGAACACCTCTTTTATCCTTGGCCTGCATTGGGGCTCGTGTCAAGCGTGACGCTTGTCGTCACTTCGAGGACCTCCACTCCTTTTGGGGCCTATTTTAAAGCTCGTGTGGAGCATAGGCTTGCAGTCACATCGAACACCTCCTCTCTCCTTTTGGAGGCTGTTTTGGAGCTCGTGCGGAGCATACGCTTGCACTCGCACTGAACACCTCCTCTCCTTTTGAAGCTCGTGTGGAGCGTACATTTGTAGTCGCACCGAACACCTCCCCTCCCCACCCCCCTTCTCCTTTTAGGGCCCGTTTTGTAGCTCTTGTGGGGTGTACGCTTGTAGTCGCACCGAACATTTTCTCTCTTTTTTTGGGACTTTTTTTAAGCTCGTCTGGGATGTATGTTTGCAGTCACACCGAACACCTCCTCTCTCTCCTTTTGGAGCCCACTTGGAGTTGGAGCTCGTGACGAGGGTGAAGCTTGCCGTTACACCAAAAACCTCCTCTCTCTCCTCGTGGGGCTTGTTTTGGAGCTCGTGTGGAGCGGCGTTCAGTCGCACCTCTCCTCTCCTCTAAAGGCCCACTTCCAAGCTCGTGTCTCATGCTTGCAATCGCACCGAACACCTCCTCTCACCTTCTAGAGCCTCTTTTGGAGCCCATGTAGGGTAATGTTTGCATTCGTATCAAACACCTCCTCTCCCCTCCTCTCTTTCCTCCACGACGCGTTCTGCTTGCTCACAGATTTCAGATTTTCACCTGGATGAAACACGACTGGAATTCACACCTACCAGTGGCAGAGCCGCCAGCGGACCAGTCAACCAGCCTCTTCGTCCTCTCCCACCTCTCCTCCTTCCCCTCCCGATTCCCATCTTCTAAAAGCTCCACCGCCCGTCTATAAATACGCCGCCCGCGGTGGCCATCAATTCGCTTCATCGCCACCACCGAGAGCGCGAATCATTCGGCGCGCCGCAAAAGCCCTCGGCACCGATCTTCGTCATGGCGGCCCCCTCCAGCCAGGCGTGCCTCCTCCTCCAGAAGCAGCTCAAAGGTGGGTGCGGATCCCAGCAGCTCGCCGGAGTTTACCTGCATCTCTTTCCGCGGGCTTTTCCTTTTCATTCACCTGTAGATTGATTGAATGGTTTCCGGTATGGTGATTGGCGCAGATCTCTCGAAGAACCCTGTCGATGGATTCTCGGCTGGGCTGGTCGACGACAGCAACGTGTTCGAGTGGCAGGTCACCATCATCGGCCCCCCGGACACCCTATAGTGAGTCCGATTCCCTCCGTTGCGCGTTCGTTCCTTACCGTGATGAATTGTTTGTTCGTGTGTTGGCGCCATGCTAAATTGATTGGTATTGGGTACGTGGATTGCCCTGTTAATGGACAGTTCCCGGATTTTTGGCATTTTTTTGTCATCGCTGTATCAATGCTTATTCTGGAAACTGGCCTCTGCATCTGATATCAGGAGAAATGTTCATAGGATCTGTCGGATAGAATTTATATATTGCTGGGTTCGAAGAGCTCGAAAATGGGGTACATTAGGTTCCATGGGTATGCTGCAGGGGTTGGTCTATGGTAGTTTCGATTAGGTTGTTTTGACTGCATCATTTTGAGAGATGGACCTTTATGTCTCGCCTTGTATAATAGGGTAAAATCTTCAGGAGCACTTTCCACAAGTTGTGAGCTGTGACACCTGAAGTTACAATTCTATTTTGTCAATCTATTTGGTGAATGGGCAGAATTTTATAGCATAATACATTTGATGAATGACTCTTCACCAAACCTAGAAGTGTGAAAAGTCGGTCAGGAATCCAATAAACAGGAAATAGCATAATGGAATGATTCCCAGGAAGTACATTTTCTTGGGGGAAATCTTGAGCAAGAGATAGAAGGCTCAGCCTGTGAGATTGTAGAGTTATTAGGATTCATAAACGTGCTATCTGGCTAGTCTCAATCATGGTGTATATTGTAGCTTGATTCTATATTGAACTAATGGACTACCACATAATGGAACTAAGGTGTTTGTTTCCTGTACTGTTAAATTTCTGACGTGCAATCCGTTGCCATGAAAACATCGTAATGTGGCATGGAACAAAGAGCTCTGTTCAGGAGTTTGGATACTCAGCATCAACGACGTTGGTATTTAATTGTTACACAACACATTTTTTCAGTGCAGTATTAGTCAGTTTCCTGGTTAAACCAGTCAATCATGTATTGTCAAACTGAAGTTTAATGTGGAATCTTGAGTTCTGGGTGTAACTCAGCTACACAGCTTGAATTGTTATGAAATTTCAAAGAGAATTCTATTGATATGTGCCTTATATTTGTGTTCAAAACATAGCCTCATTGGAGTTCTGTAAATGACACTTGGTTTATGTCTCGAGTAAGACACTAATAGTAGATGTGTTGCAGTGACGGAGGGTACTTCAATGCTATCATGACCTTCCCGCAAAATTATCCGAACAGCCCACCATCAGTCAGATTTACATCTGAAATGTGGCATCCAAACGGTTAGCTTTTACTAGCAAATATCACATTTCTTTATATCTATGATCCATCATTCTGAGATTGTCCATAATATGTTGTTGGTTGCCAGTTTATCTGGATGGACGGGTGTGCATCTCTATCCTTCATCCCCCTGGTGAAGATCCCAACGGCTATGAGCTTGCAAGTGAGCGTTGGACTCCTGTGCACACGGTAGGGCTTCATATACGAAGTCTATAGTACTGCCATTCTTTCCTCTTTTCATGTTTTATCAGTATTAGTACCATTCCATCAACATGTTCTGTTTAGGGAAACCTTTATCAGCTAAATGCATCATCAACATCAGAAATGCAAATGCACTACTATATATGTAAACTGTTGTGATTGGTTACAGATATGATGCCTTTCGGATGTGTGCTCGTAAATCTTAAATGAAGTATTCAATGAGAATATCCTATTAGATTTCCGAGTCTGATATTCGTTGTAGAGTGATGTTTCTACGGATTTCCACTATGTATAATTCCATAGGTGAACTTGATTCCATGGTATTCACAACCAAGGAATTAGGAATTTTGAGCAATATATGGGACTGGGAGAGATTATATATAATATGTGAATTCCTGAGTTTTAGATTTGTCATAGCTGAAGTGTTTGTTGCATAAACTGATTGCTTTCCAGCCGGATGCTTTACTAGTAGTAATAACCTGACTGTATTATTCTTCTGGTTGAAGATCAGTAATTTTCTAGAATTCTCCCCATCTTCCACTTGATTGATAATATTGCTATGTTTGGTCTCAAAGATGGAACACTAAAGAGCATATTTATTTCAGAAGCTTATTAATTGTGTATGTATTAATTTAATTTTTGCTCCATTTGTAGGTTGAGAGTATTGTTTTGAGCATTATTTCGATGCTTTCTAGTCCAAATGATGAGTCGCCAGCAAATATTGAGGCAGCTGTAAGTTCATCTAACATTTACTATAGAACTTGGTTTGCTGATTGTTAACCTGTATTATGGTCAAATAATTTATATTTTTTCCTGCCAGCAATTCATTGTTGTAAAGTAATAACCATTGATAGCATGCATATATTCAGGCAAAAATCCAACACTGAGTTCTAAAACAAAGACTGACATGCTGTAGTATTTTTCGAAAAACTAACACTGTGCTGACTCATCTGAAACAAGCTTTGAAATGCTTTTACTTTCTAGCATTAGGCCATCCTTGTGTGTCGCTACAATGGTGCAAATTGTACCATTCTCCTCATAGATGGGTGTCCTTTTTCTGATGTTACCTGCGATATTTCTCTTGCAGAAGGAATGGAGAGACAAGAGGGAGGACTTCAGGAAAAGGGTTAGGCGCGTCGTGCGTAAATCACAGGAAATGTTCTGAAAGAACAGGAGTGCTGGGGAAGTTAAACAAAACATACACCGTCAGGCTGCAAGATTTTGATGTCCACCTCCAAATGTCCGAACCTGATGCCCGTGTCTTATAAGTCCCCCCTTGTATATTTTCCATTTAGCTTCTATCAATTGCTGATGGTGGCTTTGACCCCCAGAAATGAACTGGGAAATGTCGCCTATTCTCAAGGTTCTGTTGTGTCTTGTGGCTTGAGCTACCAGTGTTGAGAAACTTGAAATGATGTGCCACTTATCTTTATTATTGTGATGAACCTTGTACAAGCAAATTGTTCTAATTGGCTAATTGTTTGATATTATATCTGTGAAGGTGCACGATTTTGTCATAATATCTGTGATGTGCACAATTGCTTGTGTACCGAAGGAATTTCAATCCAGAGGGATAGTTGGCAATTATCTGAGTTCGATATTGTAAGATAGTTATTACGATCTACCTGTTACCTGCAAAACCAAAGTAATCAATCTTATAACTTACTTTTGGGAAGGAGGGACAAAACTTAAAATTTTGTGCTAGCAAAACTATCCCAATTCATTTGGCGAGCTTCCTCGTTTTACGGCTCAATAAGAACACAAGATTGCAACAACCCATGTTGTTTCTGTCAGATAACGCTATCAAATAAGATTTGTTCAGGTATTGTCAGCACATTCAATACAAATCAGGCTTGATTAATCTCCTTACATTACATGTACAAATGACAGCATAGTTACATTGCCAACTAGCAACACTCGTGACGCAAGTAACGGCCACAGGTTCTAGATAAGATGGGCCACAGTCAACCACTCAACCAAGCCTTTCTTGTGATGGACCATATAGCAGCAACCAGCAAGTTAAAGAGCCAGATGAATAAACTGGTAGACATCAACTGGTAAGCATGCAAGCTTCTTTTTTTCCCCTCCTCATGCAAGCTTTGCTCACTTGGGACCAACTGCTCCGCTCACTGCTTCACTCCGTGACAATCCTCTTCCATGGCAGCAAGCATATGGGACCAACTGTTCACAAGGGAGCCTGAAGATCTTGTGGTTGGGCATATTAGAGGTCACTGTCTGGGGGGAAAAAATCACAGTAGATACAAGAAACACAAACAAAAAAAGGACGACAAATTGATCATAGTGGGATTCGAACCCACGACCTATAGATTCGGAATCTAACGCGATATCCACTTCGCTATATGATCATTCTTGCCTTCCACACACATTTTAATTTTGATAAAAGAAAACTTCAGCATTTCGTGTATAGCTTCAAGGGCACAAGAGACAGCATATAAGGTCAAGGATTAGTAACATTCAAGGGAAGGTTAAGGATTAGCAACATTCAAAGGCTCTAAAAAAAATCACGATAATACAATCATTCTGATAGTGGATGAAGGGTACTATGCTCATGAAAACTGATGTCAACGGGGAGATATCAGAAGTTAGCTAACAGCTAGTGATGGACTAGAGTAGATTAAGAACACATGGCAGCAAGTTTCAGAAATCAACATGAAATTGGAGCTAAATGGATACAAGATGACAAATACTCACATTATGGGATCAGGATTCCAGGGTAGCATACTGATGCATTGATATCAAGTGAAATTGAGATGTGGGGCAGTGCAGACACTACACTAATCTAGTTGCATAAACAACACAGATGTATGGACAGAACTACACCCACAAACATCTAATGTAGTTGTTCACAGCTAATAACAATCAGAAAGGTACTCTGGACGATCGTGGCAGTTGTCAGAACACTGAATTTTGGTTTTGCGACAAGCTGCCTTAAACTAGCCAACCATCATGAATCAACGACTCAGAATCCAAAATCATCTAATCAATAGATGGGGGCTGCAATGGATCTAGGGGGGCGCCAAGAGCTTTACCCCTACAAGTTCCATTTCATTATAGGGTTAAGGGAGTATTAGGTTTCATCGCTAACAAATCACAATCGAAAGGAGCGAGCTAGGCAAGAAAATACAGCTTCTCTGCCTGCGCGTCTTACTCAGCCGTGAAATCGGATCCGTGGAACAGGATCCCGTGACGGGTCCGTCGATTCAACAAAACCCAAACCACTCTGCAGATAAAAACAGATTAGATCGCGGCGAAACCGAATAGATCATGGCTCAGACTCATGAGATCTGGCGTCAACTGGGTGACCGAGAGGATCTTACTGGTGATGGGCAAGGCGGCGATGATAACAACGGCTGGGCGAGCCGAGCGGCTCGTGTTCCATCTGCCGGAAGGGCGCCTGTGCGATCGATCATCTCGTTGACCCGAGCCCGAGCGGCGATCGCCATCTGAGATTCTGAGGTGACGGACGGGGAGGACGACGGCTCCCAAACTGCCGCCTACCGCCTAAACCAATCCAAATCCGCAGCATCACGGGTCCCCACGCAAACCCCTCCTCCGCACCTCGCAATGTCAGCCGTCCAGTCCATCCAACGCTCCAGCCTACCGCCACCTCACCGATCCGCACCGCCACTGCCTCCACCAATCACGTACCGCTTCACCCGCCTATATAATCGCATCGCACCGGTCCCTCGAGACATCACCGAGAAGCCGCGAGCACCTTCACCCAAATCCCCAACCCGCCGCCTCCCAACCGCCGCCGTCGACCCCGTCCTCTCGACTCCGCGATGGCGCCCAAGGCCGAGAAGAAGCCCGCCGAGAAGAAGCCGGTGGAGGAGAAGGCCGACAAGAAGCCGAAGGCGGAGAAGCGCGTCCCCGGCGCCGGCAAGGAGGGCGGCGAGAAGAAGGCCAAGAAGAAGGCCAAGAAGAGCGTCGAGACCTACAAGATCTACATCTTCAAGGTGCTCAAGCAGGTGCACCCCGACATCGGGATCTCCTCCAAGGCCATGTCCATCATGAACTCCTTCATCAACGACATCTTCGAGAAGCTCGCCGGCGAGGCCGCCAAGCTCGCCCGCTACAACAAGAAGCCCACCATCACCTCCCGGGAGATCCAGACCTCGGTGCGCCTCGTCCTCCCCGGCGAGCTCGCCAAGCACGCCGTCTCTGAGGGCACCAAGGCCGTCACCAAGTTCACCTCGTCTTAGATTGCCCGCGCTCCTGCGGCGTTGTGTTCAGCAGCGTGGCGTGGTGTGGAGTCTAGTCGTTTGCTTCAATATTTAGGACTGTTAGTTTTGTGGTGTCGAACAATGTAGAATGTCTTACGCATGCTGAATTAATCAATGATCTTGATCAAATTTCGAATATATTTTGGCTCAAAGCTTGATACTGTGGTTGTTGAATTGGGTCCCATTCCATGATTTGCTTGAATTGATCGTGTTCTGTGATGCTATTTGGATTTGAGGCGGTGACAGGTTTTGCGATTTGTTCAGGAGAGATTGCAGACTCTTACATGTTTAGGAAAATAATGGCATTGGTCATATTTTCGGTGGCAAAATTTGATTGTGCAGTTTAATTCCAAAATGTTTTGGCAACCCCCTTTCGCTTCAGCAAAAACGAATTTTCAGTTCATGTAACTTCTGTAGTTATCTATAGCGAATTACAAATTGCACAGGGTAATCCAATGTATAGCAAATCAAAATATTGCAATTGCTTGTACAAGAGCTCCGCAAATGGAAAGAGCAAATCAATAGTGCAATTGCATGTACAAGAGCTCCGCAAATGGAAAAAGGAACAAATTAGCAGGACTAATCTTCTGAGATATGGGGATCCAATTTAATCAATCAACATTGCAATTGCATGTACAAGAGCTCCGCAAATGGAGAAAGGAACAAATCAGCAGGACTTATCTTCAGAGACTGCAGGAGTTACAGCAGGACAGAGCATGTTCCAGATGCTCGTTTTTGTTCTGGTCTTCAGGCAGGAACTCTAGCTTTTCTTCGATGAAAGTCAGGCACATTTCTTCCTGCTACCGCAAGGCAGCATCATTTAATCTGATACCTGACACCTAGTAGTATTATTCATTCATCGGGCGTGCAGCACTGCTGCCTGCACCAGACCTCCCTTTAAGGCTAAATGACGATGACAAGCAAGTGCCTTTGCTATTTGAATGATTTGTCATGCTCATACAACTGAATCTTCATTTTCCCTGGCATCCAAACATAATTCAAGCATCATGTAAATTTCATCACTCTTAGGATGTCTACAGTCGCCATTGAAGAATACATGGACCTTGTCCTGAACCTCAATCCAACTGCAGCCAGTGATCCTTTTCAGCCCCTTCTCCTTAATTTCTCTCCTGATCATTGACGCACTTTGCCAGCTTCCAGCTGCAGAGTAAACATTAGAGAGAAGAATGTATGACGATGTGTCCTTTGGATCCAGCGTATGAATTCGCTTTGCTACGCTCTCAGCCAGCTCTTTGTTCCAGTGAATCTGACAGCCTCCTATCAATGCTTTCCAAAACCCGATGCCCGGCTCAAAGGGAAGCTCCTCAAGAAACCTCTGGGCATCTTCGAACCGCTTGGCCCGAGATAGTAGATCAACCACACAAGCATAATGCTCAGGCTTCAGGATGTTGGGTTGTTCCATCTGCGCAGCCGTGAACAATGCATAGCCCTCTTCAACAAGACCAGCATGATTGCAACCAAACAGCAAGCCGAGAAGAGTCACATTATCCGGCTTCAGGCCTGTTGCTCTCATTGCGTTGTAAGCATTCAAAGCCTCTTGTCCTCTCCCATTCTGCGCGTACCCACAGATCAGAGCATTCCAGGTGACCACATTCTTTTGTTTCATCTTTTTGAACGCTAGGACACTGTCATCCAAGCTGCCGCATCTGGCATAGAAGCTCACAAGAGAATTGCCCACAAAAACGTCAAGCTTGCCCAAGAACTTGATGGCCGACGCATGGACGCTTCTGCCAAGGCCGAGAGCACCAGCATTGGCAACAGAAGTGAACACGCAGGGGAATGTGTTTTGGTTTGGCCTGACGCCTTCCCGGCACATTGCCAAGAACAGAGTGACAGCCTCCTCAGTGAGACCGGCCTGACTGCACCCGCAGATCATCGCGTTCCAAGACACCACGTTCCTCTCCGTCATGCATCGGAACACCCGGACTGCATCCTCGGACATCCCATTCTTCAGCAAACCCGCAATGAGCGCGGTGTAGGAGACCACGTTCGGCTCGCGGGTGCCGTCGAGCGCGCCCTGGGCTTCCCTCATGGCGCCCATCTTGGCGTAGTGGTCGACGAGGGCGCTGCCGACGAAGACGTTGGAGCAGAGGCCGAGCTTGGCGGCGCAGGCGTGGAGCTGAGCGCCGGCGCGTAGGTCGCGCCGCGCGGTGGCCGAGCGGAGGATGGTTCCGAAGGTGAACTCGTTGGGCGCGATCCCGTCGGCCAGCACTCGAGAGAAGAAAACGAAGGCGTCGCGGTGCCGGCCGCGGCGGATCAGCGCGCCGATCGCGGCCGTGGCGGAGACGACGTCCCGGTACGGCATTCCGTCGAGCACGTTGCGTGCTGCTCCAGAGCGTTGATGTCTCTCGTTGGAGTGCGGAGCTGCTGAGTCAGGGACGGCGCCGCGGGCGTTGATGTCTCTCCAGAGCTGCTGAGTCAGGGACAACGGCCCCACTCTGACTTGAGCGCCTGGTGTGCGGTTTGCCGGGCGTTTTGGAGTGCGGAGCGGCGAGATTCCAAGCTGACGGGCGAAGCAACAATTATACAGCAACAACTGCTAGCTGCAGGGCTCCAAACTTCGATCCGGTAACGCTTCCACTCTTTGAAGAAAGAGTGCCGTGAGGTTTCTAAAACAACAGCACGGTATAGTTAAGGGCAAGGCGGCAATGAATTTGTCAGGCCATTCTCTAATCCGTAAGTCACCATTCACCAATAGGTAAAACAAACAATATCACCGGTCAGAATCAAAGTCTGCATGGATAACCTTTCAATATTCAATTGGTGAACTGAAGCATACATCTCATGAGGATCAATAGGCATTATAAGATCAATTATTCTGTTCACAGTTATTTCCTGAGAAATTCATCTGCAAGCCAGTCAAGGCAAGCATGCCTTCTACAGAAAATACAATATTCTCTTTCAAGGGAAAACAAAACGTAGACATTGCTCTTATAGGCCATCTGTTTCAGAGTCCTTGCTGACTTTAGGTCCTGCCCACTGTTGGCTGGCACGAGACTTCGACCATGGATCAAGAGGGACTCGTTGTGGTGGCGGCGGTGTTGCAGGCTTGGCCTCTCTAAGTTCGTTCTCCCTGTCGACAAACCTGCATATGGCATGACTTATGAATATTGCATCTCTGTAAGACTTCCGAAAACTATGGCAATGCATATCCAGATGGTCTTCACATTATAGTGTTAAACTTGATGCAAAAAGCTAACAATGTCCAAAAGGCAATTACTTGGCTAGAAACCAATTGAGATAAAAGACTGTCAATTTTGTCAGATTTGCTAAAAACAGCGATAAATTAGAATATGCTGGAATAGAAAGCTCCAAACCTATTCCGTGAACTAACTAGGTTGTATGCTGGAATAGGAAGCTACAAAACTAACTAGGTGGTACAGCAGTTTCGTTCACTAAAGAGCTATCTGCAGAACAGCTATACTATTTAAATTTCCCAGAAAATGGATAAAGAAAATTACTCGATGTATGCCATTGGTGCAGCATCACCAACACGTATTCTGGTACGCAGCAGTCTTGTGTATCCGCCAGCTCGATCTCTGGAATAAAAAAACATGGATCATTAGTTCAAGCTCTTTATTTTGTGTGTGAATGACAAACCCCCACTCATACTCTTTTTCTCTTTGATCATACAAGCAACCATCAGAATTTTGAGACACATACTCAAATGTGGATATGCCGGATAACACTAAATTGAGCAAATCCATGTGTGGGTAAAAGAGAGTACTTGTAGCGGTAGGCAAGCTCTGTAAATAGCTTATGAACAACATCATCGCCCCTAACAAATTCAGAAGCATGTCTGGCTGCATCGAGAGTACCCTGCAAATGACATAAGTTTCTCTATAATTACCTTCAAGACAAGGAGTAAAAAAAGGCAAAAACAGCAAAGATACTGGACAGAAAAAATAAGTCACTCAGCAGTGTTGGTGGGACTATTGGTATCCTCACAAAAAACGTAGCATTTACAAACAAAATAACACTGAGTTATATGCTAGTAATAAGAGGGTGTTCTTACTGATCAATTATCTGATTAGACAATTCAATAGGGAATATCCACTTGAAATAACTAGAAAGGAGACTACCAGGCCTCTCACTAGAACTTCATTGTAGGTAGGATGTCAACCATAGACAAGCAATATAATATCTACAGTGCTGTTCACCAGCAGGTGTCCAGTTTCAGTTTACACAACAGTAAGTACCATTCTCGTGAAGACACACCCCTGAATCTGAGTTCTAGCATAAAATGTAAATGTACCGATAGCTGAGAATCAGTTACACTTAGGAACAATGACTATATTACACTAAGTGATCATCCATTGCAAACTATGCGTGCACTACTTAACAGTAACATGATTGTCCGCCTGTCTTACACCCACTGCCTTAAATACCACGATATCTAAACAGGACATCAGAGGGATGATGTTGAGTTTACCTCTTTCCCTAGCTGAACCATCTGATCCGCCTTTCGCCGCACCTCTTTCGCCTGAAATCAAACCACGGCATTAAGCAATCACAACTCCCGGGACTAAATTTTTCAGAAGATCGCCACGAGGTGCGCGGGGCGAAAATGAAGACGCGATACCTTGGCGACGGTGGTCTCGATGCGCTCGTGCTTCACCAGCTGCGACACCATCGTCCTGCCCGCGAGACAAATCTAGGAAGTCAGCGGCAAGGCGACGTACGGCCGTGTGCGAAAGCGTCGGGATAAAAGTAGGGAGTACCTTAGCATGGAGATTCGGTGGTTGTATGGGCGGCCGAGCTTGCGGAAATTGCCCATGGCGACGGCGGGGGCGAGGGTTGGGGAGGGGTTTGCGAGGTGCTTCGATTCAGACCTCTGCGCTGTTGTGAGTGCCGCGACTCGTGGGCCGAATAGGCCTGGCAAATGACGATCTGTGTTAACGGGCCCTAATGGTGATGGGTCATCTTGGGCCTAGTGGCTAGCACTTTGGACCCAGAGAGAGAGAGAGAGAGAGAGAGAGATGAATGCATGACGCAGGAGCAGGACGGCCGACGGCAGGACAAGCAGAAAAGTCGTTGGGTGAGCTCACCACACCACGGTACTCTGTTCTCGTCTCGTCCGAACGTCCTCCCCGATCTTCTTGCTAGAACGGTGCTCCCGACGCACGTTCCCGCACAGAGTTTGTCCGCATCGCATGGAAGAAAATCAATCCGATCCGCTCAACAGGAGTTCGTGAACGGAGTACAGCAGCAGCAGCCAGCTTGCGAAGCAGTGGCCAGAGTTACGTTCTCGGTGACTTTGGCAACCTCCGTCACGTAGTACCACCCCTCTGCTTAACCAGGGGGAAAGGGAAACCGGACACCACGTTGCATGCACTCAACGCGTGCGCTGCTCACTTGCTGTGCCGCCCTCCAATTCATCAACGTACGTACGCGCTGCCATTACTAAGGGCAACACTCCGGCGTTTCCTGCAGCACGTAGGAACCTGTGCGGCCAGACGGATGTAGTAGACTTTTTGCCCAGCGCTAAATCGCACGCCATCACGTCACTACCGTCGCCATTGCCGTTCCTGACTTCCTGCATTTCCGCTCCCGCCAAAATCGAGATGCATCGTTGGCTCCGCCAAATCAGGCAGCTAACCGAGACGAACAAAGAAAAAAGGGAAACCTGCATTAGGGCACCCACAACGCCATTTATTAGGCCGTCTGTAAGTTGCCACATAAGCGTAATTATCCTACGTGGAAGGGAATTAACTAGGAGAGAGAGAAATGCCGTCGCTTCGCGAGGCGACGGCAACGGCCCGTGCTCCCAGGCAAATCGCCCGCTCCACGCCGCGTTGTATGCTCTGCTCCCGGAGACGACGGCTCCACTCGATTTGTTGCGGCGCAACTCGTTCTCGCGGGCAGAATTGACGAAGGCAACGAAATCCCCTTCCGCGCGCCATTTCCCCGTCCATATTTCCGGCTCAGATCGTGAGTAGCGGCGACGGCGGCGGCATGCGACAAGGGAAGCGCGATGCGGCGGCGGCGCATGACCTGCTAGATGCATGCAGCGGCGGCGCCCGCGATCTTCTCCCTCCCCGGCAGTGAACACGCCGAAATCGCAGTCGTGGAGCTCTGCCTCTCTACGGCGCCGACGACGGGATCGACCAGTTGGATCCGCTCCTTCCAAAACCGAATCGACCCAGATCAGATGACCATGCTCGGATACCGCCGTCCAGCGTGCCGCGGTGGCCAAGTCGCAGTCGCTGCGTCCCAGATTGGCCAGGACGATGCCGGCCCTGAGAGACACCCGCAACCTAACTTATAATTTTGTATATTCGAACAACTATTTTGAATAAGACGAACAGTCAAACGTAAATAAAAAAGTCAATGACGACAACAATTTAAAAACGAAGGGAGTATGTAATTCGGAACATGCTGATATCGTATTCTCACTACATGGACTGATGAGTGACTTGAGAATATGTTCCCGTCAGTTTGGCTTGGCATACTATCATCACTCATGACTCATCAGGGCAGAAGGCAAAGTGAAAAATTTTGTAACTATTGCAGTATCAGTTTTGCTATCAAAACTAAAATCTAATTTTACCCACATAAGAATTCTGTCCAATTTTGTTGTAAAACTTTATCAAATGTTGTAAATTTTAATTACTTAACAAAGATGAAATATATATATATGTAATCTACAATGTATTCCCCGTTTAAACAACAAAATAGTCTACATGATCAAATTCACGTTAGATCACCTTGATTTATGGTCTCATGCGTTAATTAAATATTAGTATACAGACAGACAAACAGACAACCTATTGTACAAGCTGTCTATTTAGCTGTTTGTATGCAACAATCAAGGTACTCACAGACGGCAGCCGTCTGTAGCACTGTGCATGCCCTTATCGGCTGCATGAGCCATCGATTGCATGCTGCTCGCTCGCCTGACAGAAACTCGATCTCAGCAAGCATGCACTGCCGGTCGCAGACTCGATCGCAGTGGAATCATCATCAGCTTCAGCGGCGGCGATGCGCATCCATGCAGTAATCAGTGCGGTTACCGGGGCGCGGTAAAGCCGCGCTGTGAAAAGGAGAAAACAACTCGACACGAGAGGGCGCTCCTCGCACCGCGCGGATCTCGGCGCCCGAACGGCCGGGGTGCCGGGGGCGCGCGTCGCCGCACCGCACCGGCCTCGTCCATCGCCGTGAGTCAAACGCAGTCTCGGTCCCCCGCGCCGGTGTTGCCGCTTGCCCGTCGTGCGCTCTCGCTATCCGCACCAGGCCTGCCAATGCCATCTCCTAGTCGGTGGAACCTCCCGCTTGTCCTCTCCTCAAGCTTCTGTGCTCAATCAACAACTCCTGATGGTTAACCTGTGGTGCAATTACGGTCACCGTTGATTGATTCCAATCGATGACAAGTGGGCCGTCAACAGCTGGGACCCAACGTAAACGGAGGCTTTGCTATATATATTGTCTTAGGCCCGCGAGATCTGGTCCCTCTCACATGGCGCGGATTTGTATACTCGTCGCCATCTTCTCCCACGCAACGCAACGCGAGCCGAGGGTTGGAACTCGGAGGCCAAGCGGGACAGGACAGGGATTGCAGCCTTCCCACGCACGCAAATGCTTCCAAATGTTTACCAGCATCAGCGCGGCATACCCGTGCTCGAACGCCTCACATGCAAGGAGTATTTTGTGCCTACTGCGGACACCAGGCAGACACATGAGTCATCAGGCAGTAAACAAATCATTGGAAACTTGGAACGCTTTGAGGTGGTCTCGAGCGAGCACGATTTCTTTTCATCGTTTTTACAGGGGCGGGGACTGACACTTGGACCCGGCGACTCGTGTGGTCAGCGTCGCCTCGCCGTGCCCCCAGACGTGTGTTTGATGAGTCAAAGGCGCAGACATAAAAGAACAGCTTGGGCAGCGCCGAACCAGCTGCAATTTTCATCATCCCCAGACTCTTGCAAGCCCCTTGGTCACTGGTTTAGTCAACAACAACAGTAATTATGCTCTAGTTAATTGTTAGTCGTAGTACTTAACCAACGGAGCAGACTGTCATACCAAACGCAGTGTTCCCCGCAGCTGGTTGACCTCAAGAACCAAGGGGAAGATAACAAGCTAGACCACGCAGAGTTTCTAGTTTCACACGTTCCACAGTCTCACTCCCTGCGGTACACCACCAAAGCCAGACACTACGCCGCTTACAGCTGCGCGCTGGTCCTGGCACGATCGATTTCAATGCCTGTGCTGCGTCTCTGAGCCCTTCTTTTGCACCCTCCCTCCCTTGTGTCGCTCTCGCGCCATTTAAACGCTGCTCGCGGGCGAGCTAGTATAGAAGCTATAGCAGCAACGACGAGGCCAGCGCTACTCACTATCTCAGTTAGTGCAGCGATAGAGAGGCGGGCAGCGTATTGCCAAGCATGGCGGTGGTAGTGGCCGGCAGCCGGGCGAGAGCGGAGCAGCAGGCGGCGGCGAGGTTGCAGTGGCGGGAGCAGGAGCCGAGGAGCCCCGAGATGGCGGCGCCGCCCAGGCCGCCGCGGCCGCGGCCGGCGAGGGCGGCCGTCGTGTACTACCTGTCGAGGAACGGCCACCTCGAGCACCCGCACTTCATGGAGGTCCCGCTCTCCGGCCCCGATGGCCTCTACCTCCGAGGTACGCATGCTTTGCCTTGCCTGCACCGCAGTACCTCCATTGCATTTTGCCTTTCCGTTTGGTCGTCGTTGAACGTTCTCTGATGGTGTTCAACTGTTCATGCTGTGTGCGTAGATGTGATCGACCGGCTTGACGCGCTGAGAGGAAAGGGGATGGCGCGCATGTACTCGTGGGCGTCCAAAAGGTTGGGCTTTGCGCAAAGTTCATTCTTGTTCCGGTGTTGTAGGTCTTGCATTGTGCCGTGACATGGGGATCTTGTGGTGTTTGTTGATGCAAATGCAGGAGCTACCGGAACGGGTTCGTGTGGCACGACCTGGCCGACGACGACTACATCCACCCGGTGGTCGGCCGGGAGTACGTGGTCAAGGGCACCGAGCGCCTGCACCCGCCTGTGCCGCTCCCTCTCCTCGACGCGGCCGCCGCCGCGTCCTCCTCCTCCTCGGACGCCTCCTCGTCCTCGGCGAGGTGGGAGCACGGCCGCCCGACGCACCGCAAGAAGAGCGCCAGCGCGGCGGCGGCGGAGCTGGGCCAATACATGGTGTACAAGGGCGAGGACCGCGCCGCCGACGCCGCCACGCAGACCGAGGAGTCCGGCCGCGGCCGCCACCACCAGAGGCGCGGCGGTGGCGTCGTCAAGGCCGCGCCGCCGGCGCAGCAGGACGAGCTGAGCCGGGCGGAGACGACGTCGCCGCCGACGGCGTCGACGAGCCCCGAGACGCTGGAGGCGCTGATCCAGGCGGACGGCACCCGCGGACGCGTCGTGGCGGCCGTCGGCGGCCGGGCCAGGGCGTCGTCCGTGCTCATGCAGCTCATCTCGTGCGGCTCCGTGTCCGTCAAGGACGGCCGCGCCACGCCGGTGATGCCGCGCGTGCGCCCGCCCCGCCCGCCGGGGTCGGAGGCTCCGTCCTTCCGCGCCAAGATCGTCGAGGACAAGGAGTACTTCAGCGGGAGCATCGTCGAGATGACGAAGCGCTCGCCGGCCGACGACGACGCGTGCCAGGACCTCGCCGTTCTCCGGCGGTCCTCCTCGTACAACGCCGACAGGTAAATAAAAGGGATCCCGTCACACTTGCAATATATCATTGTCTCGTCTCAATGACGCGACGCAAGCGAGTACCCGGATCACTGATCAGTGGCTTCCTTGAGACGAGACTCTAAAATGGCGGTAGTAGTAAGGGTAGGTCGCCACTGTTGCATTGAACCATGGCGTCGTAATCGCACTTAATTATGATTCAGCTGGCTCCTCGCCGCTGAACCCGTCCTAGACACTGCAAACGCCATTTGGCTTGCCTTACGCGCAAGAAAGTGCTCGATTAGTGATCATCTTCATAAATAGAAGTTGGTCTTGGGGAGCTGTCGCGCACAGGACGCACGGCACCGAGATCGCGTCGCTCGTAGCGGACAGGTAGAGACTTTCGTGATTTCATCAGGGATGATGGGGATTGAGCGCTCTTGTTTGTTCGTCACCTGCCCTGTTCCGTGCCTGCGACTAGGGAGCACCAAATCTTAGCCCTGCTTTCGGCGACGAGCCCCGTAGTACGTTTTGGAAGGATTAGCCTGAATCTACTTACTACTCGTAATATGATAGGAGTCGTACTTGAAAAGAGTATCCTGATTCTTCTGATGTGAGCTTGTAGCACCAGCCTTTTGTCAGGAATTTCAACTCTGTTTTTAAGCCAGCCGTGGTCCAGAGCCCCTAATTGGGGCCTGAACAACCTGCATTTACCAGCGCTTTGAAAGAAACAATCAATCATGCTGCGTGCTGTGATTATGATGAGAGATGGTGATATGATTATTATCTTGGCCTTGGCCTTGCTGATTTGCAGGGTGATAAAGCTGGAGCTGGCGAAGGAGGCCGGGGACCTGCATGACAGGTGCATCCCGCGGATGCCCAAGACCAAGAAAGACGGCTACCTGGTCATCGCCTGCAACGGGCAAGGGAATACTAATAACAAAGGCTGACCGCGTTTTCGTAGGCACTTGGCATATGTGTGAGTGAGCGTCGTCACGCTCTGGAATCGTGCCGTCATGTCATGTGGAAGGTACGGCGAGCCGGCGAGCGGCGCCAATGTACTTATCTATCTTCTCGAGTAGGGAGCAGTAGATGGTGAAGTGTCCACTTTGATGGCGTCCGTCCGTGAGAGGCCTATGATTTTCATGTGAGCTAGTAGTATGTTAATACTTAATAGTGTGTGCATTTCTGCCTAGGGTCTAAACTTAACCATTTTGTAATCTGCTTGTGTTCTACTAATCGTTTTTTAGTACGTCATCGCATTGGTGTAGGGACCAGTGAATCCAATCCACGCTGCTGCTTATAGTACGTTGTTCTTGTTTGGATTTCTTCATAGTGCAGAAATTGTTATGTGATCGACGAACCAAGGTGCCATTGTGTTATGCCATGAATACTTTTTGTCCTCTGTTGACTGTTCCTCGAAAAAAACACCTCTCGTCCTATGATTTCTACTAGTACCAAGTAGAGACGTGCAGAGTTTCGGCAAAAGAAGCAGCATAGCGATATCCTCAAGTGTATTCCATCCACAGCGTCTTCATAGAAGCATCAACTGTTAGGTTGCTGGCAGCCGTAGCCTTTCAAGAGGTCAAAGCAGGGACGTTTTTTCCCATTATCTAAAAAAAACTGTTAAAGCATCTCCAAAAATTCCTAAAAAATAAACTCCCAAAAAACTGATCTTGGGAGCTTGCTAAAAACTATTGGGACTAAATCAAAACCTCTTCACCAGCAGTTCCCAAAATTTGATTCCCAAAACACCCAAATCTTTGCCATGTCAACAGAGGGCCCCACATGGTAGGTTTTGGAACCACCGATCGAACACATATGCACCATCGCCGCCTCCAGTAATCAGCAGTCACCCCGTACATAAACTCAGGCCTCCTCGTGATGCTGCTCTCAATTTGCGCTGCGGGACAAGGAGTACTTCAGCGGCAGCATCGGAAGCGCTCGCCGGCCGACGACGACGCGTGCCAGGACCTCGCCGTTCTCCGGCGGTCCTCCTCGTACAACGCCGACAGGTAAAGAAAATCCCGTCAAACTTGCAATATATCATTGTCTCGTCTTATTGACGCGACGCAATCGAGCACCCGGATCACTGATCAGTGGCTTGCTTGAGACGAGACTCTAAGGGCCTCTTTGGTAGGGCTGTGGCTGTGTCGGTTTCGGCTGTGGCTGAGGTTTCTTTAAAAAAACGACTATGCTGGCTGTGTCGGCGGCCGTGACTAAAACGTTTAGCAAAACGGTTTTTTCTGCAGCTTCTTCATATTTTTAGGGACAAATATAGAAAGATGAGAGCACCGTAGAGAAAAGAAACCGGTGAAGTTACTATTTTGTGGCTTCATGCTTCACTTATTTTTGGATACGGCTTCCTCATTTTCTTAAGGAAAAGCACATGAAGAAACACTCTCTTTGAATGGAAAACATGTGAAGTCGCTGAAAAAACCATTGGAGAAGCCCTACCAAAAGAGGCCTAAAATGACGGTAGTAGTAAGGGTATGTCGCCACTGTTGCATTGAACCATGGCGTCGTAATCGCACTTAATTACGATTCAGCTGGCTCCTCGCCGCTGAACCCGTCCTGTGACACTGCAAATGCCATTTGGCTTGCCTTACGCGCAAGAAAGTGCTCGATTAGTGATCATCTTCATAAATAGAAGTAGGTCTCGGGGAGCTGTCGCGCACAGGACGCACGGCACTGAGATAGCGTCAAGCGGACAGGTAGAGACTTGGATTGAGCTCTCTTGTTCGTCACCTGCCCTGTTCCGTGCCTGCGACTAGGGAGCACCAAATCTTAGACCTGCTTTCGGCGACGCGTCCCCGTAGTACTACGTTTCTGAAGGATTAGCCTGAATCTACTTACTTGTAATCTGATGGTAGTACTTGGAAAGAGTAACCTGATTCTGATGTGAGCTTGTAGCACCAGCCTTTTGTCAGGAATTTCAACTCTGCTTTTAAGCCAGCCGTGGTCCAGAGCCCCTAATTGGGGCCTGAACAACCTGCATTTACCAGCGCTTTGAAAGAAACAATCAATCATGCTGCGTGCTGTGCCTCATCTCATGTGATACTTCGAGAGTGGTTAGGGCACCCACAACGCACATAAATGTGCCGTCTATATGATGTATCTTTTGCAAAAAACACCTCCGCGTGGGGAGGACACGCGGAGGAGACGGCAACGGGACCGTTGCCAGATACACCGCCTGCTGCTCCCCGTTGTATGCATCGTTGCAAGGAGAAGACGACTTCGCGAATCCTGCTGTGGGGTGAGCTCTCTTGCCACATCGCCCCGCTGTCGGAGCACCGAAGCCATCTTGCTGCGCGGCGCTGGCATGCTCGCCGACGGCCGCGCCGCCCCATCGCCGTACAGCTTCGAGAGCAGCCAGCCGCGGCGCCCCAGCCAGCACGCAACATTAATCCATGGCCCAGCTTCTCCGCGCCATTCCCTCACAGTGCGAGCTTGAACACCTCACGCCTCGCCGCAGCACAACACCGGCCAAAGCTCGAGCTCCTCCACGCCCGCTTGGCCAAGTTCGAGCTCCTCGCTGCCCAGTCCCTGTGCAGAAGATTGGAGCTCGAGCTAACCCCGCCATTGGTAAGAAGAGAGAGAGTAGGAAGAGAGAAAAAATGAGTGGAGGAGAAGCGCAACAACGATAAGACGATAAGCTACAACAATGTTTTTTTTCTTTTTCTTTTTCCTATTTAGACCAAGCTCGAGTAGTGTTCGGCGTGTACATATATCTTTTTGTCATATAAACCTTTTCTTAACAGTGGGTGTGGATTTGGGTAAATAATTTCATGGACCTTATATCTGAAAATAACATTAACAAATTGTGTTGTTATTACTACTACTATTATGCTTATCTATTAATATAATATTCTCTTAAACAAGCAACAATATGGTGTGCAAGATTAAATCCACACTTGATCCTCTTGTTTTGTGGACTCTTGCATGCATTAAACTGTATACAGACAGACAAACAGACAACTCATTGTATAAGCTGTCTGTTTAGTTGTCTGTGTGCGACAATCAAGACACTCACAGACAGCAGTTGTCTATACCACTGTAGGTGCCCTTATGAATGAGAGATGGTGATATGATAATTATCTTGGCCTTGGCCGTGCTGAATTGCAGGGTGATAAAGCTGGAGCTGGCAAAGGAGGTCGGGGACCTGCATGACAGGTGCATCCCGCGGATGCCCAAGACCAAGAAAGACGGCTACCTGGTCATCGCTTGCAACGGGCAAGGGAATAATAACAAAGGGTGCAGGGCCGGCTCAATGGTTTCGAAGGCCCTGGGGCGGACACAAAGTTGGGGCCCCTATAGCTACATATATATGTACAAAATATGTACACTAAAAAAGAGATACCAGCAAACATAAACCAACTGTTAAAACACTAAAAAAAAAATTCATTTAAAAAAAAGTGCTAACAGATCACCTCGGATAAGAAGGAAACTCCAAATGTCTATTAAGACTGTCCACATGAAACTTCAAATTGTATTCCCTCACAGGCCCTTTTTCAACCAAGATATCCCTTTTCTTGTTATCAAGGCTATCCAAGTCTTAGGATCAAAGATAGAAAAAGGCGATGCTTCATGTCCATCAACATTTGTATTTTCATCGGGAGATGAGAGTGCTGAAAATCTCCATGCTCTCTAGCTTCATTGTTCTCATTTTCTTTATTTTAATTTTCATGCAAACTAGCATTCTTGCATCAGATGCCCTTTGCTCTTGCTGTGCATTGCCGGAATTTCCTAAGCCCTCAGGATTATCATTGGAAAACAGAAATACTTAGAAAGAACTTATATATGGAACCTTTTTGTGACTCAATAGACTGATCTTCTAGTTTTCTTTTCTTCCTTTCACAGCACCAGACCAATGTTTCAGGGGCAACAAAGACTAATCAGGCCTTTACCTAAGAAAAAACAAAACAAAACAAGCCTAAGACTAATTAATCATCGATGGGGAAAACATATGAACGAAGCAGATATTTAAATAAGTCACGGCAAGCCGGCAAATCAAGCAGCCATCCTGATACGTTGGCTTGCTTGGTCGCTTCGGCAATATGGCAGCACGACGATCGGCAACACGGCGCTGCTGTGGTGAACTGGAGATCGGCACTCGGCAGCAGTACGGCGTCTTGGCGGTAGGGCTGCAAGGACGACGAGCAGTTCGGCAACAAGGAAAGCTAGAATCGGGTGCCGGACTGCTGTGCAAGCAACATGGAAAGCTGAAGAGTTTTGTTGGGCCATTGACTTAACTCAGGCCTGCTAGAAAGTATAGTAATCAACCCTGTATGTAAAAATTTTGGGGCCCCTACCTGGGCCGGGGCCCTAGGCCGTTGCCCTCATTGCCCCGGCCCAGAGCCGGCCCTGAAAGGGTGACCGCGTCGGCGGCACTTGGCATATGTGTGAGTGAGCGTCGCGTATCGTGCCGTCATGTCATGGAAGATACGGCGAGCGGCGCCAATGTTAAGGGGTGAGGATCCCCTGGCGTGAGCTGCCCTCACTGACCCGTGGGCCTGGCCCCACGAGTCAGCGCGCACGACAACGTGAAGTGTCCACTTTGATGGCGTCAGTCCGTGTTAGACCTATGATTTTCATGTGAGCTAGTCTTATATTTACTAATTGGAGGTTTTTTTTTAGGCCTCCATATTAATCGGAAGAAATTTCAAGAAATTCTCACAAAAAAAACAAAATATCTAACCGTCTATTTTAATAGCTAACAAAGCCTAACCATTAGATCAACATAATATCTCAACTCACAGCATGCGCTGTAGCCTAAACAATTCTAATCTTCCACCCCACGAAGCCTATACAATCTACGTATAGAAAACGGACTTCTTGCCGCAGAATAGACCCATAGCCTCTTCATCTCCAAACCGACCTGCAAACATACCCTAGCTGCAAACAACAACAACGCCATGTCCATGTGTCTACGGCACCGCCGGCCTTCACAGAAAGCGGACTTCTTGCCGCAGAATAGACCCATAGGAGCCTCTTCATCTCCAAACCGATCTGCAAACAACGGTATCTCTTCTCTCTCTGTCAGGACCCTAGCTGCGAACAACAACGCCATGTCCATGTGTCAACGGCACCGCCGGCCTTCACACTGGCAACATGAAAGGTCTGTCCGTTCCATGAGAATGAGATTGAAATTGAGATTTTTGTTTGTCACGTTTTGCCTTTCTCAATTATTGCATTGAATTAAGCTTCCATGTTAAACAGAGTCCACATGATGCAATTGTTGATTAGGTTGGAGTAACAGGCAGTTTTTTGTGGTTGCACGACCACCCGCACCGAAATCCACGACTGTGATTTCCATCCGCTGATTGCAAGCGCGGGTGATTTGCATAAGCAAATAATTCCAATGTCATGCATGCATGAATGTTGGTGAATGTCTTAGGTCATGCAAACATCTGCATGTACGTGTGTGGCAAAGTGGCCAAGTTAATTTTGTTCTCTTCCGTTAAGGGCCATGGTTGATATTATTATCTAATAACGTCTTCTAATAATTAACCTATAGGTGGCAAGCGAAGTGAAAACGAACTAAGAGACGAAGAGAGTTCTTAGGCAGGGTCATACGCATCATGATCACGTAGAGCTGGGCCACCGCGGGTCAAGTGAGCGAGGTGAGCCCTACAATGAATTGTTGCGTTTGACTTTAAAGATTTTTAATGGTGCAAATTGGGAACTCTAGATATTCTTAATTGCATAACCTTTCAAGGCATCCACCGATGTCCACCCTGAATATCTAACAGATGCCATGGAGATCATAACCGACTTGGAACAACAATGGGAGTTCACTGACAATCAGAATTCAAAACAGCAGTCCGACCTATTAATTGGTATGGTTCGTGAGAAGATAGAAGGACTGTATTTCTTTGCCTTTTTATGTTAGAAAATTAAATGAGCTATATAATGAAGACCTTTGAGAGCACAAAGTTTTTCTCTGATTACCTTTTTCGAAATCTCCAAGTATACTGAGTGGAGAATGAGCTCTATGCTATTATTTCGTCTTAATTTAGATGGATTGCATGTTACATTTTTTATAATGGAGATTTACCTCCGTCTTTCTATTTTTTCAAGGATGAAATTTATATTCTATTCACACAGAACAAAAAAGTGTTTTCTCCCTAAAAGTTGTAAGACTCATCATCTTCCATGATTACTAGCTGTGCGGTCACACATAGCATTGTGGTATATTATAATAATGTGTTCAGTTCATTGGACATAATTATCTTCCTGTGATTTGCAGGAGACGTTAATTAAGTTGCTTGATGAATCAGTCGACTCCCGGTTGCCGGGTTGAACCGTTGTCATACTGGGTTGTGGTATATATCATTGGAGACATGTGTCGGTTTGCAGCTGCGCTGCATTCCTATATAATTAAGAGTCTTGCATGGAGAAACCTTTTAATTGCACTATTTATATTCCTGAGTTGACTGTTTCTCTTGATTTCAGTCGACGTCGTCTTCTCCAATGAGTTTGACAGGAGTTTTAGAATTCCCAGTGCTCTTTCAAGGCTCTCAGGGGAATTCCCATGGGCAGTCGGTGCACCCGGTTGTGGTGCCGGTGGACACAGAGTGATGTTAGAAGCAGAACATGATGCATATGTGGTGTGTTGATCTGAATCAGAGAACGCAGGTGTGCTACAGAGTACTAACCTTATTCTCTCTCCTTCAGTCAGCCCGTCAGTATCTCTACTACATAAAAAGGCTGAAAGAGATCGTCAAACAATTTCTTCGTCTTCGTCCTGCCCGCTGTTACGTGAAAACAGTCCGCATTGTACACAAAACAATGAAAACCGAGTTTGTTACGTGAAAAACGGACCGAAACCGAGTTTGCTACGTGAAAAACGGACCGGCATATCGCATGACTGCCAAAGTTTAAGAGGTCGTAAGCTTTGTTTCCAGGTGAATACGCATCGATCATGCAATTCCGAGTCCATAACCAATGGCGTGAGTCAAACAAAGGCAAATCGATCTTTGTTGTCCCTCAAAAGCACGTAAGCCACGAGAAGGCCTGGAGACAAAGGGCGCTGGAGTCGTCCTACCCCCACGGCGTGGAGCAGCAGCAGGAAGCAAGGCTTTTCGACATCATGTGGATGGTGCAGATCGTGGATCGATGATCCCCCGTCCGAGCAGTCCGCGCTGGGTAGAACTAGAAGTCGCGTGCTTCTTCCCGATGTGCAGACTGGCGGAAGAGGACGAGGATGGCGGAGGGACGGCGGGAGCACTCTGCCGGAGATCGTGTAGGCGGAAGCCGGTGAGTCTCCTTTTGATCTGCTTGGTAGTCCTCCCGTGGTACAGGCTCGATGTCTACAGAGAGATGCATGTGGCAATGTAAGGGAAGACACTGATACTTTGCTTCTTCACTTTGCAGGCAACAAATCGATGTGTTTTATGTTTACAGCATATATACATAACCTTTGTTTAGAGTCGATTTAATTTCCTGTGTAAAATCTTATCTTTGGAGATACTAATGTTTGACTGTATGTGTATCATTCGGTTGCTTACCCGGTGCACATTGCACAAGATCGAGATTTATTTATCAACCAAAATTGTTTAACTACGTAAGGATGCTGCCACTCCTCATGAAGTATGGTAAGATGATTTTTAAGTACACATCTCATAAGGTTCGTCTTTCTCATTGTGTACTATTCACCATGTTTTCTTAGAAATCTCTCCTCATAAAGATGAAAGGGTCAAAAACTAAAAAAGTTAGCAGAGGACAGGCAACTGGATGACATATCAGCCAGTGTCTATTTGTGAGCTGCATGATGTTGGGTTTGAAGGCTTGCCGTACACATATGACAACAAGCAGGATGGGAGGAGGAATGTGAAGGTGAGGCTGGATAGAGTAGTGGCGGACTGTCGGTGGAGGGAGGCCTTCGCGGGAGTGTGTGTGTCTCATGTAATCTCGGCCAGAAGTGACCACTGTCCGCTAATTGTAAAACTGATCAGGGAGGAAGGGCAGCGGCCACGGAATCGTACTCTTATGTATGAAATTATGTGGGAGAGAGACCCTGATCTGCCGGCAGTTATTGAAGAAGCATGGGGGGGTCGACAGGAGATACGGGACCTCGGTGATGTGTGCGGTGCTCTGAAACATGTTCTAAAAACATTGAAGGAGTGGAGCAGGGACAAATTTGGATCGATCGCGAAGCAAATTGAGGCGCTAAGAGAGAGATTGGAGGTGCTACGCACACAGGGACGCCTTGACTCTTGTACGGAAATCCGAGATACTCTAGACAAAATGAATGAGATGCTCTATAGGGAGGAGATGATGTGGCTGCAGCGGTCGAGGATAGATTGGCTAAAGGAGGGCGATAGGAATACGAAGTTCTTCCATCGCAAATCTGTATGGAGGGCAAGGAAAAATATGATTAAGAAGCTGAAGGATGAGGCAGGTGTTTGGCATATGAGAAAAGAGGAAATGCATGGGTTGGCCAATGAGTTTTTTGATAAGTTATATGACCGCGATCCTGGAATTGATCCTGAGTGTGCCATGCACTGCATTGATGAGGTTATCACGCAGGAGATTAATGAGGCATTGTGCAAATCATTTAGTGATGAAGAGATCAGCTTTGCTCTGTTTCAGATTGGTCCCTTGAAGGCGCCGGGCCCTGATGGTCTGCCGGGGAGGTTTTTTCAGAGGAATTGGGGTGTAATGAAAGCGGATATTATTAAAGCTGTGAAGGAATTCTTTGATACATCTTATATGCCACCTGGAGTAAATGACACGTCCATTGTGCTTATCCCGAAGAAGCCACAGCCGGAGTCGTTAAGGGATTATCGGCCAATATCTCTGTGTAATGTGGTATACAAGATTGTGTCAAAATGCTTGGTGAATCGTATGAGACCCCTGCTGCAGGATATTGTTACAGAGAACCAAAGTGCTTTTGTGCCGGGGCGCTTAATAACAGACAATGCGTTGATTGCTTTCGAGTGTCTTCACACAATGCAGAATTGCCGAGATGATGGGGATGGGTATTGTGCTTACAAACTGGATCTTGCCAAGGCGTATGACAGAGTAGATTGGTCTTTTTTGCAACGAGTGCTGGAAAAGATGGGCTTTCATCAGCAATGGGTTCAGTGGCTCATGGCGTGCGTGACCACTGTTCGCTACCGTATCAAATTCAACGGCGAACTCTTGCAACCATTTACTCCGTCTCGCGGCCTACGCCAAGGCGATCCTTTGTCACCATATCTTTTTCTGTTTGTGGCTGACTGCCTCTCGAAGTTGTTGAAGCATAATGAGGTGTTGGGTACTATCTCAGGTTTGAAGGTTTGCAGACAAGCCCCGGTGGTCACACACCTTTTGTTTGCGGATGATAGCCTGTTATTCTTTAAGGCTACACCACAGCAGGCTCTGGAGGTGAGAAGCACACTGAATTGCTTTGAGAAGGCAACGGGTCAATTGGTGAGTGCAGAAAAGTGCTCCATTCTTTTCTCGCCTAATGTACAGCAGCATTGCAAGGAGGACATTTGTATGAAGCTCAATGTACAGCGGGAGGCCTTTGAAGCGCGCTATCTGGGACTGCCAACGCCAACTGGTCGCATGAAACGTGAAGCCTTCCAGCCGATCAGGGAGAGGTTGGCTAAACGAGTACTTGACTGGAGCGACCGGTTCATATCGTGTGCTGGTAAGGAGACATTTATCAAGTCAATTGCACAGGCTATACCCACGTATTCCATGGGAGTTTTTAAATTCACTGATGGGCTATGTGAAGATTTAATGAAGCAAATCAGGAAATATTGGTGGGGGGCCAAGAATGGGAAAAGGAGTACTCACTGGTGTGCCTGGGAGCGCATGTTGCAGCAGAAGAGCAAGGGAGGCCTTGGTTTCCGTGATATGAAATGCTTCAACCAAGCTTTATTGGCAAGACAGGCATGGCGACTGTTGTACAATCCTGAAAATTTATGTGCTCGAATAATGAAAGCCAAATATTATCCCAATGGACATCTCATTGACACGGTTTTCCCCGGTAATGCTTCTGTTACTTGGCATTCAGTTGAGTATGGCTTGGAATTATTGAAAAAGGGGCTCATCTGGAGAGTTGGGGATGGTCGGAGTATTCGCATTTGGAGAGACAACTGGATTCCGAGGCTGCCAGACCTGAAAGTGATCGGGAAGAAAATGCGCCGCACAAGAACGAGATGGGTTTCTGAATTAATCGATGCTAGATATAATGCCTGGGATGTTCAGAAACTTAGAGAGGTGTTCTTTGATCCTGATGTGGAAGAAATTCAGAAAATCAAGTTACCGCTTCGTGGACAGCAGGATTTCGTTGCATGGCACCATGAAAAGTCAGGAATCTTCTCTGTTCGGAGCGCGTATAAGTTGGCTTTCGAGGAAAATTTTGGAAGTAATGGGCAAGCATCTAGTTCTGCACCAGATGGCCGTCGAGCACTATGGCAGTTGATATGGAAGTCAGGAGTTCCCCCAAAGGTGAAGCATTTTGCGTGGAAAGTGGCAACAGAGACGCTCCCGACAAAGAAAGTTAAATTTGAAAGGCACCTGGAGAAGGAAGCTGTATGTGCGTTGTGTGGAACTGAACCAGAATCTACTTTCCATGCTATGTTCAAGTGTCCCTTAGCGAAAACTCTGCTGGAAGCTATGCGTGTGCATTGGGACTTGCCGGCTGTGGATATGTCTCTGGAGCATGTACCGGGATGGCTGCTACAGATGTTGAATAATTGCCCAGGTGATACTCGTGACAAACTGCTACTGCTGATGTGGAGATCTTGGTTTGTGCGCAATCAAATTACTCACGATGGGCCTGAACGTTCAATGACTGGTTCAGTTCAGTTTCTGTTAAGCTACCATGATTTATTGTTTACGGTCCGGCAACGGGAGCCGTACTCAGCAGGCAAAGGAAAGGAGCAGACGACTGACATAAACAGAGAGGTTATATTAAGCTGGTGTCGGCCTAGCCAGGGGAAGACTAAAATAAACGTGGATGCTGCTTACTTCCAAGACACGGGCAAAGCCGCGGTGGGTATCATTGCCAGGGATCACACGGGTGATGTTGTGTTTGCATCTGGGCGAGTGTTGTTCCATTGTGCAAGTGCAGAGGAGGCTGAGTTGATGGCATGCAGAGAAGGTCTTCACCTTGCGCTGCAATGGATTCCTGGACCGGTGGCATTGGAGACGGACTGCCTAAGTGCACGCAAGGCAATTAAGAATGGTGCCAAGGAGAGATCCTCGTATGCGATGCTGTTGGTGGAGATTCAAGAGCTCATCAATGAGCTGAGGGAGGTTGAGATTTTGCATTGTAATAGGGTACAAAATAGGGTTAGCCATTTACTAGCTAATAAGGCATGTACGGAGCCCTTCTCTAAAGTTTGGCTACGTAGTTACCCAGACTTTGCTGCTGCTGTTCTAGCAGCTGATTGTAACCCTATTGTGGCTTAATAAATCTCAGCCTTTTCCCTTGCAAAAAAAAAATTGAAAGCCTGAAAGGAGAAGAGTCATCAGATGCATATGGGGTTACATTATCCTTTAAATATAACTATTACAGTTGTATCTAACCTACTACTGTTCTGCTCCACAAAATAAAAGAAGTCCTTTACGTATGGAGTGGCTTGGTCACATGGAAAATCATTTTACAAAAAACTATTGTTGCCTGTTTAAACTTATGGGTTAATTGGCTTGCAGTTTTCGTTCTGTAATCAAAATTCACCGCTGGCTATTGCAGGATGAATTTACATATTCAGCATGCACATATCTGACATATTTGATTTTTATATGTACCTAAAGTAATTTCATACTCTAGATTTGCACACCAAGCTCTGTTTTGATTTGTTGGCTGTCTAAGGCATCAGAATCAAGACTTGGATTGCAGCTTTGAATACATTCATCAGAATTCAAGACTTGGCCAAATTCTTACATTTTTTTCCTTGGTTTGGAAAAATTGTTAGAATCAACACAAATGATCTACCGAAGGGCTATGAGGTGGATGAGTTGGCAAGAGACTGTTGTCAGAAGATGTTCATGGATCTCAACTCACTCTGCAGAATTCGTTTTTACTTTTACCTAACCTGGCCGGGAAAGCACACGGGAGCTGATACATGAAAGGTAAGTGGTTTTATGATGTCAGGGACCGAAAGTTGGATTTGTGCAATGCGTGAGCATATCAATGGTGCAGATCAGGACACATGTCAACCTGGTGTTGTGTTAAACTGTTTTTCTTGTTCTGTCAGCTTGGTGCACCATAATGCCATTGTGGCTTGTGATCACTTTGAATGTTATCTACTTTTAAGAAATTCCTTGCAACATTTGAGCTTTTGCAAGAAGAGAAAAACGTCGTCCCTGCAAGAGCTGGAGCTGCCTGCAAACCTCGTGGGGATCATGGAGCAGAGGATGAAATGAGTCGAATAGAAGGGCACATACCTCCAAGACCAGGTAATAAACTTGTATTTTCAGATGGACAAGCTCAAGCCTCTATTTGATGATTCAAAGTATGTCAGCCAGTTGCCTAGAGCTTGAAGAATACAAGAGTCTAACAAGAGGTTCGATAAGATGGAAAGCACTACGGGGTTGATCAAGGAGACAAGGTCGAAAGATGAGGTACCGATGCCGGGGTACGGATTCAGAGGAAGAAGTCTATAATCGTTGACAACAAACGAACCGTTAAGACGGACACATAAGCGAACCGAGGAGCATTTTGAAGCTATTGTGGAGAAGTGATTACGAGTTGAACTCTTTACATATATATCATTGCTTCCAAAGGATACGCATATGAGCGGGATTGCATATTGAAGGTATGAGCAACTAACACTGAGCTTACACGAAAAAAAAAACCCACTGAGCTTGCCGTGTACATCGAGGAGTGCTATTATTATGTCTGACCTCGAAGGTGGATAAGTTGGTGATTGGTTATGTTCTGATATTGAAGGAGTTGGAGAAGAGGTATCCCTAACGTGTATGTGCCGTGATTGATTGTAAGGCCACATGTATGCTGAATATTGGTAGCTTAGTAGTTGTTCGTGCAAGCAAGAAATCAATGCTCGAATACATGATTCATTGCTACTTCATCTTCACTACATGTCTGATATGACCGTGCCGGTTGTTCTTTATACCATTGGCTGTGCAATTCTATTTTTTTCTAATATAAGTATGTGTACAATTACTGCTCGTTATTTTGTATCTCAGGTTTTTTATTAGGCATGTGCAAGTTAATGAAAGTGTTGATAAATTATTTTAGATATATATAAGTTGATAAATTATTACTTGATTCACATGGTTTGAGTTTAGTTGTGGCCTTGTGGGCTTAGTTACCTAACTTTAGTCTTTATAATACATATAATTTTATATTGTCTCTTTGTTCATTTGTAAGCCCGTAGCAACGCACGGGCAAATTACTAGTAATTGTATAAGGTTGATTGAAACAAAGGGACAAGAAGGTAGGGAAAGCAAGACTAAATCAAGTAGTTTCCAAGTTCAAAACTATGAGAGGGACATAAAAGCTATATAGAAAAAAAATGTAATTTCACATATGCTGGAAAGACATTGCTAATTACTCCAGCCTGCGGTTCTTTTTTTGCTATTTCAATACTATATACCACTTTTATGAAGAATTATTGAGTCATTGTGGACAAGATAGGTTTCTTTTTAGAGTTAATTTCACAAAACCACAACTATTTGGTTCCTTGTTGCAAGGAACCACAACTTTTGAAACCAGTTTCACAAAACCACAACTATTTATGCCATTTATTGCACAAAACCACAAGTTTTGGTCCTAGGCCCACTTGTCATCCTCTATTGGCCCTATGCACTTTTCTGTGGCTGACATGTGGGACCGAAACTAAAAGTTGTGGTTTTGTGCAACAAGTGGCGCAAATGGTTGTGGTTTTGTGAAATTGATTGCAAAAGTTGTGGTTCCTTACAACATGGGACCAAATAGTTGTGGTTTTGTGAAATTTACTCTTCTTTTTAAGAATAAAGCTTTAAAAAATGATATATGTTTTCTCCCTAAATGTTGAAAAATAAAGAGAAATCTATATCAAAAATGTAATACTCATGCATCTTCCATGATTACAACCTGTGAGGACCTATAGCAATTTATCTTCCATTTGAAATCCCATATTTCTCTTATGCTTATTTCTAAATTTCTAATTGGAAGCTACAAGCCCTTGGGATACAATTGGTTTGTCTTATGATGCCGCCACGATAGTTTTGCAGTGCACAATGCTAGCATTGGATGCAGTTCTTAAATAATCTTATTTACACTCCTCTTGACAATATTTGAATTACTATCTCGAATATACATATATCTCTCAAGAGTACATGCACAAACATGTAGTGATATGATGGTTCTCAGAGCACTAATGAATAATATGACACAAACTGAGAGTATTTTAACGACAATTTATAAATGAATGTAAATGTGAAGCAATGACCAATAAATATTTTGAAAAGTCAAAATAAATTTCAAAAAAGGGAAAACCTAATCAATTTTTTTTTCAAAAGAAATTAATACAACATTAGAAAATCCCTAGCCCGTGCAGGTGCACGGGTTGACAGGCTAGTATGTTATAATAGTGTGTGCATTTCTTGTTCTACTAATCGTTTTTTCTGTACGTCGGGTTAACTATCATAGGTGCAGTGACTAGTGAATTGAAGCCACGTTGCTGCCTCTATTACCCCAAAAAAACGCAGCATACGTTACGTTGATCAATGGTTGCACGGTGCCAATGCAGGGAGGATGGATTGTTTTGGGCTAATAGTTCGTTGGACTGAGGAGTGGGTCGTGCGAAGATTCATGGAATGACAAACAACAAAGCAAAACTGATATTTTGTTTTCTGTAGTTAACACAAATGTGTGTTGCGAAGTCAAGTACACTAATTCAACCGTTGAATTTAGAAGGGGTAAGCTCACCGCTTGAATAATAAGGTTAGAGCATTTCTAATAGTTATGTAAAAAATTACTCCCTAAATACAAATTTAGAGAGTGCCTAACGATCTATTGGGAGTAAAAATAGTTGGCTCCTCCAACAGTTACCAATTTTTGGTTTCCAAAATATTTCAAACATGGCCATGTTTCCTTTTCTTTGTGGCCCCACACTATTGTTTTTTTTACTAGAACGCCATGATTTATTTTCTTGGGCCTCATACCACGTCCCTTGGGGAACGGCAGAAAAAAAAAAAAGAAAAAATGAAACACAGAGGCCTTCGTGCTCCCTGCCTCTGTCCGCCATGGACGAGCTCCAGGAGCTCGATCCAGGGAGGGGAACAAGGGAGAGGGCGGCCAAGAAGTGGGGGAATCAGATCCTTAAGCTATGACGCATCCATTTGAGAGAGCAACTGAGGTAGTGGCTATAGGGAACAACAGCTGTGATGGGGACGAATGGCCATGGCAACGGCCTGTGGAGCTTGCTGCTAGTATTGGACCAGGACGCGCGGCGGCGGCGTCAATCCGTGGCCTAGGACGTGCGACGGCGATGCCTGATCCACGAGCTCCGCAGCGGCGGAAAATTGTCCACGTGCCCCTGCAGATGGACGCCGCGGCCCGACCCCGGCTCCCACCGCGCTGCCGCCGTGCCAGGGCCCGCGCCGTAGCGGCCGCCGAGCCCGCCCCCCGCGTCGTCGCGGCAGCCGAGCCCGCCCCTTCTTCCTCCTTCCTCCCTCCCTTGCCCAAATCCAACAGCTGCAGGGTGAGGATTAGAAAGATGCAAAATTGCTCCAATCCGACGTGAGGAGGAAGGTCTCGGCGGTAGCGCGGCTTCGCTGCGCGAACCGCCCACATCCTATCTGACGCCACACGCCCCCATCTGGAAGGAGCGGCGCGTCCTCCGACGCGGACGATGCCGCCGCTGCGGCCGGGGAGGGTGGGAGGTGTAGCCTGCAGGTGCGGGTGATGGAGCGGAGGAACCGTCGTCGCGGGAGCCAAGGAAGGAGCGCCGCCGCCGTCCTCCATGGTGGCCAGCTCCTGTCTCGCGGTGAGGCGTGGGGAGGGGTTGGCCAGCTCCTGCTGCTCTGGTGCGACGAGCTCGGCCTCAGGCGATGGCGGCGGCGCTCGATTCAGCTCAGCCGGGCGACGAATCGAGCCCCGCCCTCGGCTCCGCCCGCCTCCGCCCCCCGCCGTCGCCATCTCTGTCCATCTGGTGAGCGAGAGAGAGAGAGAGAGAGATCGAGAGCGAGAGATCGAGCGAGGAAGACAGAGAGAAAAACGATTCGATGCTTCGTCGCGGGTGGAGAGCTCCCGCATTTGTGCGTGCCGAAGTGCCGGACTTCGAAAATGGTTGGTTGCTTTGGGTCATCCGTTGGAAGTAGTTTTCTTCCCTTTTACACCCCAAATCATGTGTAAGTCCTAAAATGGACTATCTGTTGGAGATAGTCTTACAACTTATATAAAGGTGACAAGCTCCGCACGTCTCATGCCCTAGGCTCCCCAGCAAGAGGAAACTGCGGTGCCTGTTCCCCAGTATTTCTATCCCGATTGGATGGATTCTCCTTTCCTTGGCCGGCAGGTAGTACAATCTAGGGTTATTTAGATATGTGTTATTGTAAATTTTATGGATTGGAAATTTGCCATTGAACTTTCTCTTATCGGATGGATGCCATTATAACTTTACTCTGGTTTGAAATATGCCATTATATACGTATTTGAACGACTTGGGGCCACCTGCAGCACTAGGTATTTTCGCATGGTCCGAATTACTCCTGGCTCTGTTCTGCTTCACATCCATGTTCCAGTCGAGCAGGTTCGGCCTTCCTCCGCCTTGCCGACGCGCAAGGCAGCTTTCAGGAGGCTGTCGTTGAGCCCAAGGAGGACGTCGCAGAGGCCCTAGCCGCCATCCGCGACGGCGCGCGCCTCACCTCCGCGCTCAGGTCGCAGCGCAAGGCCGGCAAGGAGCTAACCCAGCTTGCCGCCGCGGCCATGGAGGGCGCCTGTCCCTTGCACCTTGGCTTCAGCGGCGGCAGTCGACACAGGTCGTGGTGGTGGGGCAGCTCCAGTCAACAACCCAACACTCCTTCCCTGCTCTGTTCTTCCTCACCGGCCACTAAACGACTTCTTGAAGGAGATCAACCGTCGATGGGGATGCTCGGCAGGACTTGATGAAAACCAAAATGAATTCGCTGGAAGGTGTAGAAGGCAATTGTGCGATCAATTTGTTTTAGATCATGATCTATGTTGCAAATTTCACGATTTACTGCTAGGGTTAGGAAAGGGGAAAACTGAAATTGGGAGGAAAAGTCATGGTAATTGGCATCTATTTTTGCATGCTCCCTCTCTCGCATCCACACGAATTCCATCTCCTCACGATTGAAGGTTCTGGGTAGCAGCAGCAAGCATGCGCAAGCTTGGCTGGGCTGCGTGTGCGTGAAAGAGACGAAGACAGTGGAGCTCGCAAACCTGGCGCGGAGCCTTCGGCAGGAGTCGCGGTGTCTACTACCTGAACGCGAGCAGCAGCTGCAAGGAAGCAATCCGAAAGGGGGGGGGGGGGGGGGGGGGGAGCAGGAGCAGGTGATGACGGTGGGGCTGGGAGCCGACTCCGGTCGATGAAGGCTTCAGTCAGGGACAAAACCGGATATACGAAAATATGAAGGTCTGATAGTGAGCCTAAAACGTACAAAAACGTAGATAGTGGCATATTTTTAACTCAAGTAAAAGTTTAATGGCACTTACCCAATTAACGAAAGTTCAATAGCAGATCTTCAAACTATAAAATTTACAATGACGTATATTTAATTAACCCAATCTATAATGTATTCTGGTTGTTTGGCTTTCGATTGAAGTTGCGGTATTTATTGATCCTTCCTGGTGATCAATCTTTGGATGCGGTTTTGTTCCAGAAAATTTGGGGAATAACGTCAAGTTGTTTGGAGCTCCGTAGATCTGGAGCCGAGATGGCCCTTCGCTTCTTGTTCCGGAACATCTCCTCCCGGATTTCCAGATCCAGATGCCTCCCGGGCGCTCACGCCTCTGCTTCTGCTAGGGACGCCGCTCCTGTCGCAAGCCGTGCCTCGGTATGTATAAATCATTCTGTATGGTGTGTTTGGGCGGAGAGAAACCTCTGGGGATCCTTCTTGTTCTAAATCTCAATTCGACGATTTTGGGCCCTGCTGATCCGATCTTATCAAGAGATTATTGCGTCTCTTTACCGTGTTATTCAGTGCTTAGGTTCTTATCCCCCCTCCCCCCCTTTCCTTCGAATCTGCTGAAATTTCCTATTTCTACTGTTAATTTATGCATGCTATGCTATTCCTTTTGAAGCGGAGCAACAAAAGTCCTCATCTTGCTATCGCTTTTCAGGAAGGACCCATAGGAACCCTCGCTAAGTTTTCCCATGGAGCTGCTGCACATCCTAGCACGGTGGTTTCCAAGAACCGTGGGATTCATGCCTATGTAAGTAGATTAACGTACCCCCCCCCCCCCCTTCTTCTTTCCCCCCCCTCTCTATAGGTCGAAAGTTGCTGTATTTTACTGCTGAAATTTGTTTTCTTCAATTTGTTTTTTTAAGAAGACATCAATGAAATTTCTCATGTTGAAGCATCTGCACAACCTGCCATTGCGGTTCACAGTAACGGTGGGATCGATGGATTTGTAAGTAGTAGCTAGTAATATTACGTTGCCTTCTGTATGCTCTATGGTGCATAAGTGCAACGACTGCAAAGTGGTATAGTCCTGGGCTACTTTGTTGGTTAGAATTCCATGTTTCGACCATTTATTTGGAATGCATCTGTAACGACTTATATGTATGAAAGAATAATGGTGCTCTTGATCTGAGGACCTAGAAATTAAGTAATAAGCCTGTGCAATACTATTGTTAGAAATTTATCCTATCTTGGGAAATAAATATTTACGGCAAAGTTCACTTATAACTTCTTTCCTTCTTAATGCAGACCGCAAGGTGCTTCAACTCATTTCCAGAATCTAAAACAAACAGCCCAACAACTAAGATGCCCTCAGTAACCCATCGCACCGAGCCTGCATTTGTCGGTCCTATTTCATCCACATCCAGACACATCAAGGGCTCTGTTTCTTGTGAAACAGAAAAGGCAGCTCGTGGAACTGAAATGGAAGCCAAAAAATCTCTCAAAGCTAAAATGGAAGCTGAAAAGAAAGCTTATGATGACGCATTTAAAGATTGGGCGAGTCAATTGGTCAAGTAAGTGTCTTGGCCATTTGTAACCACTTGTGTTTGTTGAGGGTGAATGATTCTTGCATGTCTTTATGAATGTTGTTTTCTATTTTATGTCTTTTATAATATTGATTGGGCTTCTGCTTGTTCTGTCATCAAAATTGCTTACTTATCTTGCTTCTGTTTAGTTAGAATATGAGGTTTTGTTGGATGTAAAATATTTTTTAGAAATATTGGACTGTTGACACTGTAAAAGGAAACATCTTGGTATTTTGTAAGAAATGAGGAATATTGATCAGTGTTGTATGTCTGTGGTTCTTCCCTCTGCAACATATGCTACAATCTGCTGCCTTCAATAGCTGGTGATTGGTTCACTTCATTCTTCTTAAAACTTGTCAGTAGATTTTAGGGCATATTAGAAGAATACTAAAGCTATTATTTTGCGATTTGAACCTGGCAAGTTAGTTCGATAACACGAAGATGATGTTGCTATATTGCAGTTGTGGTATCTTTATTGTTTACATGTTTCTTTTATTTGCCACATCGAAATGGAAAGCCATTGTAACCTTTGAACTGCAATCTTAGTAGAATATTATGAAATTTGAATTCTGTGTGTTGATTCATTCCATCATATCTGTTTCTGATATGCAGGCGGACTACTGCCTTTAATAGAAATGTATCAGCTATTATGTTGGTTTGGACTCTTATTGTTGTCTACTGGGTATCTTGCTTTGGGTCCCCACGTGGTGCGGAAGGCGGAAAGTCTAAAGCTAATGGAATTGCCAATGAAGCGGTTGGGGATAATGTGCCATGAAACTTGTAGCTGAGTTTTCAGGCGGATGCTGTTTTTTTAATATATGTCCAAGAATACTTTTGGCTTCGGTAATGTACTTAAAACCCTGGTGTGGAAGTCTAACGCGTTGCCTCAGATTAACTTATTAAAAACAAATGTTGACTCAGATTAAAAAAATGAATCATGACTCGACAATTTACAACATATTCAATATGGTTTAACTTATTCAACATTTTTTTTTTGTCAAAAATGTTGAAACAATTAATTAAGAATGTAAAACATCTTATCATAGATGTTGAAACGGTATAAGAATGTTGAAGTTTTATATGTAGGTAAATTATCAAATTTATATTTATGAAATTATTTATTTTGGAATTGATATAATAGTTCATGTCTTAAAATGTTGAAACAATTGAAGCGAGATGTTGAAGCAAGTCATATAAAATGTTGAAAATTATATTTATATTATTGGCTTTAAAATATTAAAACAAATATTCATGTGAGTTCTCATTTTGTAGCATTAATTCTTTGCTACATCACGGTTCAAACGGAGAAACCGAATTAGAGGTTTAAGAGAAAAATATGTTTTTGCATTAAAATTCAAATCACCTTTTTGTTGACCAACTAGAAGGTGCCATATGTCAAAGTGTTTTTTGCTCCACAGCACCCAGGTGTTGTGCAAGATATCCACTCATAAGTAGGGAATAGCGGTTGCTCTATTGGGTTGCTTTGGCCTGCGCGCAAACGAAGGAAGCAAGTGTTGCGCGCATTGTTCGTTCGTTGCGGCATCTACGGATGCATCAACCTTTCCCGTTCGTCAGAGGACCCGGTTCCGTAGTAGAGGTAGTTCCGAGTTGAGGACTGCTTCGCTCGATCTCTTGTAGAGATCTTGATTCTGCACAAAATCGTTCAGGTCGCTGCAGGGGAAGGTAATGGCGGAGCTTGGACTCAACTCCACGGCGAGGGGGAGGGGGGTAACATAGTTGGCTTATCAGCTAGGGGTGGCCGGAATCATTGAAATTGTATCAAATTAGGTCTAAATCTACTGTTTATCAAGGGTTGATTACAAAATGTAGTGAAGTTCCGCCATTGTGGCCAGACATCCCCCTATGCTGTGCGACCACAGTCTTGTCCCTCTCACCGTTGGGTCGGAGGGGCCCTTGCTCGATGGAGCTCTGTGGGCACCGTGGTAGTGGCAAATCAATTGTTGTCATAGTGCCCTGGAGAACGTCCACTTTGTATGTGCAATTTAGATGTTTAGTAAATGGCATGAGGAGTTAGAGTGCGAATGACAAAAATAAAAAAATAAAAAAATAAAAGGGATGATGGTGGATGGGTTGAGCTACAACCCGCGTGTCAATCAGTATGTGGCTCATTTGTCAGGAAAGTAGTTAGATTTTAGAGTAAAGTGCCTGAACCGGTCCTTAAACTTGTCACATGCCATTTATGTCACTGAACTTTCAAAATACATACCCAGGTCAAGAAACTAGGTAAATGGTGTCTTAAGTTTTGAAAATTCTCAAAATTCTTTCCCCAAATTATTGCCACCATTACTATTCATGATAATTGTCCTTATGATTGTTGTTGGGGAACTATATAAAAAGGGACAATTATGTTTTTACCCCCACTTTAAACTCTAATTCTGATTTTACCCTTACTTTTCTCACTTTGTGATTTTACCCCTGATTTTCTAACATGAAGCCAGAGTTTACACCTACTGGGGGTAAAATCATAATAATTCTATTCTGATTTTACCCCTACTGAGGGTAAGCTCTGGCTTCAGGTTGAAAAACTAGGGGTAAAATCACAAAGTGAAAAAAGTGAGGGTAAAATTAGAATTAGAACTCAAAGTGAGGGTAAAAATACAATTGCCCCATATAAAAATGATTTCACGGTTTGCTGCTTCCACTGCTGGCTGGGTCCACTTTGGTTCCAAGCTGCGCTATGGGGGTTCGGCCCAATGCGGAGCTCATACAGCTGGGCCGAACCATCAGCGCCGCTTGCCCTTATAATAAAGATCAGTCAACAAATGCCCTACTTGGTGATGGCCAAATGGGCCGGGCTAATCGGGCGGGCACGAAGCACGCTTTTTTTTTTGACACAACACAAACCCCGGCACGACACGAAATATTTACGGACTGGGCTGGTCCGGCACATATCGTCAGGCCATGCTTGGGCCGAGGGGCGGGCACAGCCCGGCCCGATTCCAGGATGGCCCGGTGAAGCCCGACAGGCCACCAACTGACCTGACACGGCACGGCCCGTAAAAAATCAGCCTGACTACGAATGCAGCCCAACCCACAAGCCTGACTACGAATGCAGCCCAACCCACGAAAACAGCCCAACCCACCAACCCAACCCTCCATCTAAAAACGTCGCCGTCTCTTCTCCTCCCCAAACCCTGGTGATTCTTTCCCCTCCCTCGCAGCCGCGCCCGCTCTCCGAAACTATCTTTCGTGCGGCGGCGGCGCCACCCAAAGCGAGAGCAAGTGAGCAACGGGGGAGCGAGGGACAGGAAGCCGATGGCTTTGAGATCGATCCATCGTCCGGTGCGAGGCCCCTTCGCTGCCGCTGCTGCGTGCGGTTGGCGGCGTCTCCTGGCGAACCAGTCGTCTGGGCTCTCGGAAGACGACGTGGAGCGCATCGTGAACAAGAGGATGAGCGAGATCTTCAGCAGGGGTTACGACCCGGTAAGTCTTCGTGAACTGGTTCTTTTGTTCGTAGGATATAGATCCTTATTTGCTTGGGATCTTACGGGATTTTGGTGCTTGATGCGTCGCAGGAGGGGAAGGAGCTGGTCCGTACAATCCGTGAGATCGTGAAGGAGGAGGGTGATTCAATGAAGCCAAGCCAGGTATTTCCTCTTTATTACCTCATCTGGGTTGTGTTGAAGAGGTGTGCTGGTGAATCCTCGGGCACGTACAATGCGGTTGAGTCAGCTGTCTAGGAGAAGGGGCCACGTTGGATTTCATCTGAGTTGGAGGAGAGAGAGACAGGAGAGAGAGTAGGGTCGTCAAGCATGCAATCTGCGGTCTGGATGCGAAAAAATCGTCTCCTATCGATGAGTTTAGCTCCGTTGTATGAATGCCATCTGCAACGCCCCCGCTTTTTCCGGCATTTCATCCGCTGCTCCAAGCTACCCTGCGCGCACGCGATTTCTTCTCCCGCCCTCTGCTCCTGCACGCACACGCAGAGTTGTCTTCCTCCATGAACCTGGGAGCCATTTGTTTGCAAGATTACCTTCTTCTCCACAGCAAAATTCTTTTTGCTCGCCCATCTGCAACCCCAATAAAAGTTGTATTGACAGCCTGCTCTGCTGGATGCGCATGCGATCCTATCAATTCTATGGAGTCTCTGTCCATGCGATGCTGCTGCCATTGGACATGCAGGCCGCAAGGTCCTCGAGCAGGAGTGCAGGACATCCGGAAGCCGCATCTGAAGCCTCAGCGCCATACAATTGATGTTGTTTGTTCAATTTAGCTCCTTACTTGCCCCATGCATGTGTTTGTGGTCTGTGTTGCTGTGGCCTTGGCCTTCTATTGTTTGACTTTGATGCTGAATTTAATGCAGTATTTTGTTCCATCACTAGAAATATATTTGCTCTCACACAATATTCTTTGCAACCATTGTATAATGTATATTTTCTGTTGTCTAAAAATGACATGAATGTGTTGTCTGGACCACTGTACATGCCCTCCTTGGTGTTATGGAATAAATTGTTTCTCTGTTTTAAACATTGTCGTTTTACCTATATTATTGAATGTATTACAATGTGGGTGAGAATTCCATATGAGCCTTCTTGTTTCTATATTCTCCTAGCCTACCTATATGGAATAGTAGTGTGAAATGCTGTTGTGTATAAATTGACCCCAACTTTTCTTGGTTATTTTGATTCCTGAATGAGTATGTCAGTGAAACTTTCCAAGATAAGCACATCTGAATCTGTGAAACTGGTGCTGCTTTGCAGGGGGTTCTAAAATTGGTTGAGAGCACCGGTCTCAAGCGGTCCGTTGACATGGAGAACAAGCTCTGTGAACAGAGAATTCGTCTTTCTACAAAGATGAATTCTATTCAGCTGACTATAAACAGAAGTCAAAATGATGTCAAGGCTAAAATTCAGTCGTTCTCAACTCAGGTTACAGCTTGTTAATTGACTTAATATAGTACTCTCTTTGTCTGTTTGTTCTTACTTATATTCATTCTTATTATGTAGTGCAAGAATAGAGCTCACACTGCTGCACTTAAAGCTGAAATCATGGATGAAAAGCACAAGATGTTTGTGGAGGATTTAGAATACGTAATTGATTATTGAGCACCCTCGAGTATTAATTTTCGTTTACTGTAGTATCTTACCAGTTAAATTGTTATTTCAGGGCAAGACAGCTTCAAGCGGAGATAAGCATTGTTAAAGGCATTGTCTATGTGATTAGCGTGCCTTCGACTTTATTAACAATTTATTCAAGGATTAAGAATGGAAAGTGATGCTGCCTTTGATAAGGTAATCTCATGTTGAACTCAATCTTTATTCTGTCTAAACCAGAATGTGTTGCTGTATTAATTGCTTAGACTTGCAATCAGTCTGGTTTAGACTAAAAGTCTTTATGCTGCCACTAAAGGTGCATTTTTCAAAACCCAGCGAACATCTTTGTTTATAGGGAGGTTGAAAAAAACACCCGTCTGGTTCCAGCACCTAGCCTTCATTTGGGCTGAGAGATCTTGTTGCTTTAGCAATTGTGATACTTGAATCAAAATAAATGGTTTTGTAGGCCAGCATCACAATGTTCTGTCCCATTGTACTGTGTATTGCCTGTTAGTATTTTTTTTATTGTTTAAATTGTTTCCTGTTTTCAGATGCCAGTTCAGTTTTCATATCCTCATATTGTCAATGCATGTTTGGTCTGCTGGGAGTGACATTGGTTGCAGATTTAGGAAATTCTATGACTTCGGAACACTGCCCTTTTAGCTTATTTTTTGTTTGTGATGTTTATATTTTGTAACCATCTGCTTCAACCTAACTGTTGCTGCTGAAACTGAATGTAAACAGCAGTAATCATGAAGTATTGAATCATGAAGCTTAGCATCTTGTACTGCCTAGGAGACAGTATTGTCTGTGGGTTACCTGTTGGGCATTAGATTTTAGCATCAAATGAAAGTGAAAATGTCTGGGAGACAGTTGTCTGTGGATTCTCTATTTGGCCCTAATAAAAATTATGTTTTTTTGGCCTCAAATGAATTGACCTTCCTTTTATGACCCAAATTCTAATTTTGATTCCTTGTATGGCCCTACCGTTTACTCTGTTAGCTTTTGCTGTGAAGTAAGCCTTCTAATCAATGTATTCTATGAATTCAAGCACAATGCGGCTCGCCGGACACCTCACGCTTGAGCCCAAGCCTACGCCCACAGCACCCACGGCTTCGTGGACAGCACGGGTGCCCAAATGAATCGAACCGGCACAGACGCGACAATTTGACCCTAATCAAACGAATCAAGAGCTAGCCAGGCTCTGTCTCGTCTCGTGCGATCGACTGAATGAAGGCGAAGGACCGGGATGGCTGCTGTTCTGGCGCGCGTGCTTGGACCTCGGACCTGTACACGCGCCCAAGCAAAATAGCAAATTTCTCCCCTCGGACCTGTACACGCGCATGAGATGAGAGAAGACAGGAACATCGTTTTTTCATTTTGTTTTTCTCTTAACCGTGTGAAATGAGGCAAGGGCAAAACCGGCATTTCACATCCCTGGTGGTGAGCAGATAGAGGTGAAAAACGGTCGAAAAATACCATTATCATTTCCTAACCATATTATTTAGTCGAAAACAAAATCGAAACCGGTAACCTCGGAAATGAAAACGATATCGAAAATGCCGGGACATCGAGAATGAAAATATCGAAACGAAAATATGTCGATATCGGTCGGGAATCGATAATTGTGATCAAAAATAGAATTGATACATTTGTTTCAGAACTCTGTTAAACTCATCCATTTCAGTTTGATATGAGTCACCAGAGAACTTCCTTGTGTAAAATTCCACAATTTTTCTCTTGTAGCTAGGATAAAGAAAGCTTGCAACAGCAAGAGCAATGTTTGACTTATCCCAGTACTTGTTAAACTTACTTGACATAGCACCTGGCATATTACTAATAGTGATATCACTACTAGCACACCAATCGCTCGTGTTGAGATTGGAGTCCATTTGGTAGCAGGCTGCTGGATGGAAATGATGCGTCCGTGGCCGTGGCAGTCGGCCAATATTTGGATAGTAATAAGTGCCATGCCAAAATAATGATTCCTCACTTCCATGCTTAGTCTATTATTTCCACTGGAAGGAGTTGTGTTTACGTCTTGGGCTGGTTGGGTAAGGAAAGATACAATTGTAATCTGCTGACGTTCAACCTGTAGTAATAAATACGGTATTTTTGACGGAAATTTTTGAGGTAATACAGAATACCGGCCATTCGATCAAAAATTCCCTCTATCATTTCATTTTTGTTTCCCTTTAGTTTTTCCCGTTTTCACTTTCGTTTCTCAATTTCCCATAATCGTTTTCCCATTTTTTTTTTTTCGGAAACGATTATCGGTAAATCGGGAATTTCCGTCACCGTTTTCATCCCTATGAGCGGATTCTAACAGAAGGTCACATAAGGAACTAAATTTGACATCTAGACCAAACAAAGAACTTCAATTTGAAAAGGGCCAAGAAAGTAAGTCTTGAGTTTTTTAGGGCCAAATAAGAAATTTACTCTTCTGTAAACTCTTTTTCCTTGCATTGAAAAAGCCTATGAAGCAACCCTACCCATACATCTAGTCGCTTTTTGTGCATGTTCTGCATGCCTGGCCCAATAATGCCTAGACTACGATGCAACAAGACAGGCCTGTGCATAAGCTGCCGCTTCTAAACCAAGTTCATGGTGCGTGGCCTTGAAATTACACAGTACAACTCAGACAGTCATAACGCACGCATACTTACCTCTATGAACGCACATACGTAAACTTTATCCCTATAAGCATCTTCGAAGACTGAGCCGGCAAATTCTTCAGATTCCCGAAGTCACCACTGGCGCCTCGCTGTCGACGGCTACGTCCCCTACCGCTGAAAGCACAAATACCGTTAAATCCTAGAAAATTCGCTCCCACCGGAAGTCGAACCCAGGACCTCAAAGATGCTACTCGGAAGCCTTAACTACTAGGCTAAGACCCCTTTCAATATTGCGTGACCTGAGTCCCTGTTCTGACGTATTGCATTGAAACACGTATCGTAACTGATGTAGGTCTTTTTAGGTGTGAAGACTAAAGCTTTTGCAGCAACAATTTTTCCTTCTCAATTTATTAAGCCTCACATCAATCAATCTTCGACTCTCTTGATTCTAAGCTCAATAGCACAAGAACGAATAGGCATGCCATCTTTGGAATCTAGCAGCACAAAAGTTCTATGGTCGATGCTGGCAGTACGGGAAACAACTTGTCCTCGAACTCGAAGATGATCCGGCCACGACCCACGAACAACATGCAAAAAGATAGTGGCCTCAACTCATTGAACAAGCAGTGTAAGTGCAAACTCAAGCTCACTTCGACTGCTGTCGGAACTCCGTGTTACTCCAGTACTCAAAAGAAGCCAGATTGTTGTAGAGAAGTTTATCTTCAGACTCAGTTTTGCCCTTTGCTTTCAGCTGGACCCCGAATGCAACCGGATCAATCAACACAATGCACGGTCTAAAATCACCACAACTGGAATAAGTCATTATTCAATGGTACCGAAGGAATTCATATCGTATTCTTTTTGTCTTCTTGGATCTGCCTCCACATCTGCAGCGATCCCCACGAGCAGTTCCTTCCTCTCGACCATTTCCTGACGGACTGTTCTGACGAGATTGTGAATGGACCTGCATGGAACTCAGCGATGCAGCTGTCAACGCTAGCTGCCAACGCTGGCGACGCTAATGGAAGATGTGTCATGGGGTAGAATCCTCGCGAATAGTACTGTCCTCGGTGTCGGCACTAGTTTAGGAAAAAAAAAAACAACGGATGAAGGCGCCGGCGACGAGTTTTTTTTTTAGACTAGTTTTGGAGGGGACATATTTGGGCCCTGATGGGCTCAAGTATAGCTGGCCAACAGACCGGGCCGGGCCATTTCGTTGACGGGCCGGCACGGCCCTTATAATAAACGGACCGGGCCGGGCCGGCACACGGGCCTTCAGTTCAAGCCCAAGCACGGCCCTAGCTAAGTTACACGGGCCGGGCCGGGCCGCGGGCCGAACGGGCCGGGCCGTGCCGGGCCGGCCCTAGACTCAAAATGTACTTTTTTCTTATTATTTCAATTTTTTTAACGCAAAATATGACTAAACGGGCCGTGCCGTGCCGTGCTACACGGGCCGCGTTGTGGGTTGAACGGGCCAGCTGCAAAACGGGCCGTGCCGTGCCGGCACGGCGGGCTTGCGCCTAGGCCCAAACACGGCCCTAGGCGGGCTACAGGCCGGCACGGCCCACTCATACACCGGGCCGTGCTGTGCTCGGACCGGGCCAAAATTAGTGGCGACATTTACATAAGTGGTTCATTTTTGGATGTCAATTACGGATTCGGTCCTGTTTTCTGAACTTTGCAAATTTGGTCATGTTTTTTAAACTTGAAGCTGCCATCCAGTCCACTTTTGAGATGCCGTTAGGTGAAGAGGATTATTCGGATTAAAACAAATGAGAAAACTCTTGAGAAAAGGGAAAAAGACAACACTGCCCCTAGCAAAATTGCAATCACCCCGTGCGTGCCTCTCTCCCTTCGTGCCCGACTCCTCTTCCTCTCTCTCTGTTCGTGCCTCTTTCTCTCTCCCCAAATCCGAGCTGAACCCTAACCCTAGCTGAAGGAGGCGGCGGCGTGGGCAGCTGGCAGCGAACCGGGCGGGCGCGGCCTGCTGCGAGCGCGTGTTGCGCGGGTTCGGCGCCGCGGTGTGAAGCGGGGCCGCGGCGTGCGAGCGCTGCGCGTGAGCAGGGCGTGGCGTGCGCGAGCAGGCCGCGGCCTGGGTCGAGACGGGGCGCAGGAGCAGAACAGAGGAGCGGACAAGATGACGATCGTCGCTTCTTCCACCCGCTGCCTCAAATTCGACCACCCGCCGCCGCGTCCTTCCCTCCCCGCCTCAAATCCGAACTCCGTCCGCCCCCGGACCCTGCGCGGCATCCCCGTCGTCCGTCGTGCGTGCCGTGGACAGCAGAGGCCATCGACCCTACGCCCCGTCTCGTTCCGGCGTGCCAGCACCGCCATGGACGGCGACAGCACGGGAGCCGCCGCACTCGCCGCAAATCAGGGCCGCAAGAGGCCACCACTAGACCCCTCGGTGGCTAGTGCGAAGCGCAAGGCCCGGGCGATGTCGACGGGCCGGCAACTCGGCATTCAAACGGCATCTGTAGGCGGAGCTCGGAGTGAAGTCGTTCAAGTGGCACAACACTACGACGCGGATGCCGGGGATGCTGGTGAACGAGGCCACCCCGCTGAAGTTGGTGCTGCGGGTGGGAGAGTGCCGCATGCTTGTCATTTGTTTGAGGAAATGCCTCAAAGGTTGTTTCTTTTACTCTTCTGATCTGAACTAGACATCCCAAATGTCCTTTTCTAGATGAAATTCATGTGCCGCTTCTTGTTGGTACGAACTGCATTGCTTGAACTTTGAGAACATCAGACCATATAAATTATAGCCTCAAAGTTTATATATGATTTTTGCTTGCTGAATTATAGCCCAAAAACAAACAAAATGCTGTCAAAAATTTTAATACAATTTTTGAAATTATTTATATTCAAATTATTTATATTCGGGCATAAACTTATTTTGAAATCTTTTTTGAAGCTCCATGATGTGTTGCCGGAACCAGATTTGCAATTCATTCTAAAAAACAGGACTGATTTTGTAAAGGGTAGATTTGTCTTTTGACACGCCATTTAACACCGTTAGCAGTTGATAACGGAATAGGACCTTCTTCCAGCTTTAAGTTCAAAAAACAGGACCGAATTTGCAAAGTCCAGAAAACATGACCGAATCCGTAATTGACATCCGAAAGTGGACCACATATGCAAATGCCCCAAATTAGTGGGCCACGGACCGGCCCTTTTAGCACGGCCCAGTTGGCCAGATATAGGCTCAAGGTTCGTGTAATTTTTACAAAATGATCTTTTTTAAAAAAATTATTCACATATAGACCCTTAAGAAAAACATGTCTAGAAATGGACCCTTTTCTAAGCGCTATTGCATTTGGCGCTCAGGTCAAACATGTGAGCGTCACACTATTTGGCGTCCACCTCTGCCACGTGAGCACGCAAGATCGCCACCGGTTGCTGAGCTGGAAGGGGTGGGCGCCATGTTATTTGGCGCCCACCTCCTGCTCTTTGGCGCCCACCTCCTGCTCGCCGAAAGTCAGGAGCGTAGGGGCACCTCGAGCTCTGACCCGGCCTGACGCATCTTCCTTTGCTCTGCCTAGACGAGCCGCACTGCTGTTCCCTGCTTTGATCTGCCTGGACGAGCCGCGCTGTCGTTCCCTGCTCTGGCCCGAGGCCACGCATCTTCACCAGCAACAGCAACGGATGCTAATAAACAATCACCGATTAGAAAACATGTGAAGCCGCTGAAAAAACCGTTGGAGAAGCTCTACCAAAAGGGCCCTAATTTTCACTGAAGTTCCTTAAAAAAAAAGTAATTTTCACTGAAACATCAATCGGTGATCAAAGTTGTCAGATAGCATACTTGCAACAAGTAAATCTTCAATGGACCAGTAAGTAGCTTTACAAATGAAGACCCAATCGAATCAAGGAACAGAACCTATGATTCTACGAACCAAAGAAATCTAGCCAGTCGCCATGCATGTACAGGGCCAATCACCATGTGCAAATTGTGCAGGCTATACAAGCAGGTTGAGCAGCTGAGGCTCGGAGCTGTTGGGATCATGATCACCGCCAGCCGAGGGTTGTTGATCTTGATTGCGTCCATCGCCGTCCTCCAGAGCCGGGGGGAAGTTGAGGTCCGGCATGGCCTGCTCCGGCGGCTGCTGGGCGGCGGCGGCGTCGATCACGGCCGCCGGCGCCTCGCCCCTGTGCCGGCGCATGTGGCCGCCGAGCGCCTGGCCCATGGAGAACTCGAGCCCGCAGACGGCGCACTCGTGCACCCGCGCCCTGTCCCTCTCGCCCGCGCCGCCGCTCGCCGGCGCCGTGTCGCTGAGCATCCGCGCCTGCAGCCGCGTGTGGCTGGTCCGGTGCCCGCCCAGCGCCTGGAACGACGGGAACCGCTTCCGGCACGTCTTGCACTCGAACACGCCCTCCGCCGCCATCGCCCTCCTGCTGCTCGCTCCTGCCGTCGTCGTTGACGACGGCGGCGCCGGCGATGACAGCGAGAGCAGCGCGTCGGCGTGGACACGCAGGCCCTCCATCTCCTTGCTCTCCTCCGCTTCCTGCCTCATCGTGAGCGTCATCGACCGCGTTCCCGGCCGGAAGATGAATCGATCGACCAGCTCGATCGCACGCGCTGCTGATTGTTTCTTCTTCTCTCCTTATTAACGAACTCTCGCCGGAATAAGGAAAAAAATTCCACGCACGTACGGGTGCGACGTGTTGGTATATAAACCGGGCCAAGCCGCGAGTTCTTACTCGGCACGAAGAGCTACAGTACGGCCGGGCTAGTAAGCCGCTAAGATAGCTCGGGATCAAAGAAGACGTGTGATGGAAGAGTCGTTCACGTCAGGGCGGTTGATGTGTGTGCGCGTGCGAACTGGCCAAGCCAGCCAGCCAGCGGCCACTTCTCGATGAGGCGGGCAGCTTGGCCACGAAGAAACGTGACGCGGTCGCACTCGTACGTATCACATTTGGTCAGTCACTCACCCGTGGCGTGGCGCCTGGGATCGGAACACATGGTTAATTAGGTATTACGCGCGAAAAAAGATTGCTTGCTTTGCTTTGCTGCGCCTCCAGAAGCTTTGCGACATTCAGATGGCGGCGTCGCGGGAACTCGATCGACCGACTGCTTCTTCTGGACCGCAGTTTATTTTTCGTGGACTTTCCGCTGGATGCATGGCCGGTTCAGCTTGAGTGCAGGATGAGCAAAAAAACATGGCAGTTATAGAAAAGAAATGAATGAACGCGTCGTGCGTCGTCGTCATCTTTACAATTTCGTTCAGAAAACTTCTCTCTGCGTTTCAGTTAGTTAGTTAGAGTGAGTTATATTCATCCACTTGTGGATAGCTAGACTAGACGTGCTCGTACTTCACTTGTACACATGCATGTCTTGACTATTTATCGAGTGACTGTACGTACATATCTTGACGAATCAAAAGTGCAGTGACCGTTTCTTCACGGCACAAGACGGTGCAGCTAGCTAGTAGCTTGCCCGGTTGAACTGCAATGCCAACACAGCTCACCGATCCATCAGCGCTTACCACAGACAGACAGATAGTTTAAGTGCGCGGCGGGCGTGTGGACCACGTCGGCGGCGGCGGCGGCCGCGCGCACGGGAGGCGAGTCCACACGGCGGCGGACGTCATGTGTGATGCACGGATGCCCGAAGCCAAGCGATGTGCGGCGAGGAGTTGGCGGAGCCGACCAACCGTCACTTCGCGGCAGCCGACAGATTTTATAAAATGATCAACAGGGGATTTCATGACGTTTAATTTGCTTCAGTTTTGTTATACCTCATTTTTCTTGGCCACAAAGCAGCAGAGTCCCTGAAGCGATTCAACACTGTTCTCTGCCGTGTGCCGCAAGAGGTTCGGTTAGAATTCAGAAACACAGGATCGGCCGGAAGATCCACCGGTACAAGTCAACTTGGAGAGCTCTATCCATCCAGTCGCTTGGTGATGTGGATGCATGTCCAGGTCGTCATGATGATGCGAGGCTTGCTCCACACGGCCGTGACGCAAAGCAGGTGCTATTTGGCATGTGTAGCAAGCCGATAGAGTTGTTGGCTAGCTGATCACTGGATCAAGTATACCATCACATCGAGAAGCTGGTAGTTACAACTCACCACAGGGAATAATAATCAAGAAGGAAATGAAAAAGGCCTGACATTTTGACATGTGAGCAAATCCGACTTTGAGTTTTCAAGGACTCTCGCTCTTTTTTTTCAAGGATTCCTTTTACATGTATGGCCCTTGCGTGCTCAAAAAGGCAGAGAGAAGGTGGAGGGTGTGACTGGAAATTCCCATAGTCGTGAACTGGAAATTTCACCGGGTTTCTCCACATGTTACGAGGTAACGGTTCTGACGTCCTGCTTGACAGCACCGACGCGTACAAGTGAAGACATGTTACGAGGTAACGGTTCTGACGTCCTGGATGAATTCAACGTTCTTCACGGGTGAAGGCGTGATGCGAAAATTCGTTAGGAATTCTTCAAAACTATAGCAAGAAGAACGTGCATCGTGTGATTTTCCATTGTCCTCGCCTTTTTATTTTGAGAGGAATTTGTTGACCATTAGTCTCGTATCTTTCAGATGGATGGGCAAGGCAGGAAAGAAGACTAGAGGAGGCTCACACCGAAGTCAATTCGTTTGCCCGGCCCCTCAGGGACATTAACCTGTTTTCATGACTGAAAAATGACTGAAAAATTGTACACGTATACAACGTCTGGAGCAAGTAACCATGCTGCCAATTCGGCAACTCGCCATCTGGTGGAGCATAAGCGTGCATGACTCAGAACGAAAGATGGTCGTATCCATCTACCTTTTAGCCCGTCCGGCCTGCGCACGGGAAGAGGAATCGTGAGCGATATCGCGTCTTCCCGTCGCCACCGTCTTTACCTGAATCGACCGGTCCCGTTCCACACGTGGGTCGTCGTGACGTACAGCACTCCAGCTCCACATTTTTTCTGCTTTGTCCGCGGCCAAATTTCCTGACTGGAGTAGCATTTCTTCCTCGTTTGGGGGAGCTGCTGTCACTACAGGTTGTCATCAGTTGCTCTCGATGTTTTTTGAGTAAAGAGAAATCTGTGTACTCCAAACCCTCTCTTCAACTGCTCCCGTGGAAGAGACTGAATGAATCGTCCCTCACACCAGGCTGACCTGAATGGCATTCTTTCTAGCTAGGTGTCTATCTCAGGTTTTGACATATATAAATCAGTTTCGCCAAGTAAGTGATCATGAATTAGACTACTTTCATATCTAGCAATAGAGCAGAACTTCATAGACAGGAGCATCAAAATTCGTATATTCAACAATTTATGACACAATGATAGCAGATTGATTCAGACAGTAAAGATGTTAGCAGATGATCTAGTTTTCCTTCCACAACTTAGAAACTTGTGATAGCTGCAAGCGGTATTACAGGACTGAATAACAGCAGCGACGCATTAACAGATAGTCAACTCACTAGGTATCAATTAGTTGCCCTTTTGATTCAGCAAAATCAAACCAGCTATCCAATTTGCAGCACATACAGATCCGACACATCACACATCTCCCAGCAATCCAGCATAGCTCGATGCAAAATGGCCAATCCAAAGTTAAAACACAATACGATGTTTACTTAAAGACACAATATAATTGTTAAATAGCAATACATAAGCATCAAATTACAGATGCGAGACTCGACAACCACAATGACACAGGGACCGGTGGTATGATACGGTTGCACCTTTTATTCCACTTGTCTCGACACAGACATTTCAAGCTCTTGAGGGACAAGCAAGTCAATTACACGATAAGATAATTCAGGCATAATCTCTACAGAGATCTGTGTGAATTCCATGCACAGCACAATCAGAAGCACATGCCAGGGGTTGGCGCAGGAGAACCCCTAGCTAAACCCCCCACCTTTGCTGCAAGGGGATCCCATGCCTTGCCCTCGGTGTCGCTGCAATTTCCATTCATGCTTGGATACATAGTACCATTTGTTGAAGAATCACCATCAACTTTTGCAGCCAGAGACCTCAGACGTATGCGCTCAGCCCTGGACCCAATAGTCTGACCAACAATGGATGCTGCTATGGTGAATGCCATTGCAGTCTTGGGCATCACAACAGACTTCCTCAACATTGCAATGAACGGAACAGCGGCATGGACAGCTGCAAACCACTGAGGAGAAAACTTTTTGGTGTGCTCCCGCCATACACCGAGAGGGATGTTTGCTGCCATTCCCAGTAGAGCAATAGCTATCATCTTCGCAGGCAGGGGTTGGGGTCGCAGAGACTTCACAAGCATAGTTCGAGCAAGGGTTGCCCGGGCGGCAACAATAGCAGGTGGGCACTTCATCTTCATACCAGCTGGTGGCTGTAAAGCCTTGGCGACAAGGGGCAGAACACCACTCATTGCCCGGTATGACCTGGCAAGTGGACACTGGCCATTTTCCAGCCATTCGTCGCTGAAAGCCTCGTGGGATGGTGGGTTGCTTCCTTTCTGCTGAAAAAAGATACAAGGATAAGCATTAGAAAACAATTCAGCTACATTAAAGCAAGCAAACTGATTATACAATATGCTTTTCTGATCTGCCACACCAGCCCTTGGATGTCGCCAGGTAATGTTTAGGATAGACAGAAACTAAATAGCATTTTATAAACTTAGAATCAGATGTGAAATGAAAGAGAAATAATGAATATGAAAGTGTCAGAACATACTTTCATGGAAGACTGATCTGGAGTCTTGGCCTTCTTGTGGGACTGATCTAGATTGTTGGGCTTCTTGTTCTGCCTTTTACCCTTGCCATTGTTGAAGAAATTAAAACCAAATGGTCCAAACGCCGATAGACTTATTGTGGCGGCTCTAGCAGCCAACGGATTGAACGGTAGAGCAGGTTCAGGCGTGACATCAATGCTCTCATTTTGCTTTTCATCAGGCACATATGACCTTCCCGAAAGGGGAACTATTCCATCTCGTCCATGGAAGAGCTTGAATGCTGACTCAAAGCCTGGCCCATCCTCAAAAATTGGACCCTTGCCTGCCCGGGCCTGCACAATAGCATATATTGTCAAGGAACAGATGAACCAATGACCTTGATCATGACATCAACAAAGGCCATAGGAAGCAGATCTTACAGCTACTGGCAAAGCAGAAGTAAATGAAAAAGTAGTAGCTCCATTCATGTTTCTCAGGAATGGGCATCTCTCAACATCTGGATGGCCAAATAGGTTCTGTGATGACGCTGATTCACCAAGAAAGCTGCCGAAAAACATCTCCATCCTGCAACAAGCAAAATCAAATGTCAATTAGTGACGGAGCATGAATGTATTTGATCCAAGATGATAATTAGGGATACAGTGATACCAAAAGTAGTTTGCATGCTTAACAGGAGCATAAATGAAGGCCAGGAAAAAAAAACATATGTGATTAAACATACTATACTACGGCAGTATCATGAGGAAAAACATCTTATCGAAAGATATTTGAGAGAACCCGTATCACTTCCTAGCACACAAACACAGGAAAGAGGGAGGGGGCAATGAACCAATATTTAGTAATGGCTTGGAGATCTACAAGCAAGCTACGTGCAGTAAGCCTGGTTATCTCATTAACCATGAGTCTCAGACCTCATCATAGTAATAAGAAACATGTCGACCAAAGTAGCCCTAACTGGCCACACAAAGAAAACAATGCCACAGAAAACCTTTTCCAAATTCATGCTAGATTAATGCATCCAGGTCTCCTCAATATGGATTCATAGCTTCCTACTTCCTACATAATAAGATTTAGGTGCACATGGCACAAAATCCCTTTTATGAATATGAAACAAACTGCTATGATGGATAAGCATACTGGTGAAGTGTGATTCAAACACTGCAACACTGTTCTCTAGTCACAGATGCTACTATCTACTGTTGAATGCAGCAGCACCAACAAGAGACCTCAAGTTTTTACAGCGATGTGAATACAGGCTGCCACTTGGTTTCGAAACCAAGAAGACCATGATCCTGTTAGGTTTGTGGCTGCACAACTGTTACCATACAAGACTAAAATTTGATGCGTGATTTAGGCATCATCAGCGCCAAAAATTAAATGTGGACTGAATTGCCATTTAGGTTGCTACCACATGTGTATACCCTTTTTCGAGAACACACAAAAGACATGCGCTCCCGCACAGAACACGCCAAGGCATCCGGCAAACCTTTGTGATTCTTCTACCTGCATATTACACTTTTCTTCACCTCCCCAAACGAAACACGCTCTTTGCCACCTGATTTCTAATCCGTTGACCCTCATCGATTTGCAGCAAGATAAGCCTTAACACCATTACCCCAAGGCCATCACGGTTATCCTCGGAGATCACGAGGTAGAGACCCCAACTAAACATGATAACTACGCAATAGGCACGCTGATCCGCAACTAAACAGTGTTGCATCCGAAATATCCCCATTCCAAATGCCCCTCTGGACGACAGTCCGTCAGCCGAGTCCTTTCCCAACAAACTGGGAAGCGAAGCAGATCCCCTACATCTCACATACCAGGAGCCCCCGATCCCGAAACGAATTCGATGGAAAAGCGCAAGAGGAATCAACCAGATCCGCCCGTGCCAAACCGAACCGATCGCGTCCTACTGTGCCACCACGCGAATCCTTCCGACCCCAATCGCACCCAGATCATATCAGCCCAAGCCTACTCGACACCTACGGATCAAATGAGAGATAAATTGCAAGTAACGGCAGCCATAACCCACCTATACTCGTGGAAAATCGCGAAGGGGGAGGCCGAATCAACAGCGACGAGATGAGCTAGGAGATGCGATAGAGAGCCGGGGAAAGGGAGGGGGCGTGTGGAGAGCACTTTACCTCGCCGAGTTCCCGGAGATACTCGCGGACCTGCAGCCGAGGGAGACGAATGCGAAAGAGACGAAAGAGGCGTCGTGTGGACAGCACGGCACGAACGAACGACGCGGGGAAGGGAGGGGGAGCGCGGCCGCCACACCCACTTCCGCGCGACGTGACGTGAGACGACGACGGGTCCACGCTTCCCCACCCACTCCTCGTGCGAAGGGGACGGGAGCGTGGCGGGCCGCCTGGAGTCGCTACTGGCCCGGCCTTTCCAGCCTGTGTAGAGATAGGAGCCTACCCGACACCTGCATGGACTGGGCTTAATTTGGGTCAACAAAGTGCAGCGTCCCGTGAGCAGAGCAACAATCAGTTTCCCCTAAAAAAATATATGTTTCCTTTTGCAGAGGGAGTTACTCAACCTTGCATTCTGCAACCCGCTGTTACCCCAAAGTTAGGACAAACCAAAGCAGCAACCTCTCAAATTTCATTTAACAAGAATTAAACAACAGATAGGAGCGGCACACGCATGATCAAATTTAGGAATGTCTTACGAACAAGACCAAAATTGAAGCTCATTGATCTGACCCAATAACGGGACAACAAAAATCAAGAAAAAACTCAGCAACGTAAGTTCTCATTACAGCGGCACCTGTTAAAGTGGCAGCAAGAAAGAAAAAACACAAAAAAAAATGGTTTTTTTAATACCTCTGACGAACCAAACCAAACAGTCTGACCATCATTGCCCGTCCTCCTCTTCTATCTACCATTGAAAGAATGTAGCCCAGAAATGAACCATATCGATCCAAGGTTGCAAGGAAAGAAGAAAGATAAATCAGACTGGGATATCTTACTAAACATATTCTCAACATACAGAAAATCCACTAAATCTTCTGTCAAAATGACCCGTCAAATTTGTCCCGACTGAAGAGGGTCAAGGGTCACGCGACCCGCCTTCTCATTTCCAATTTCCGCACGCAAACAAGCACAAAAATTTCTGCACGCAAACAAGCAGAAACAACGGATTGTTTACCAGGATTATTTATGTATCACTTAAAAATGACGTTGCTTACCAGTTTTTTTACTTATTCAATAAAATTAACATTGGCTTGTGCCTGTTCCTAAAAAAAGAAGAAAAATGTCAATGCTTTTTTACCCGGCATCTTGCATGCCACTGGGCAGTAGGCGCACTACATAACAACAGGCAACGCCAGTTTCTACCACTACTCTGTTTCGGCGCTGAACAATCGGTCTTTTGAGGGGTTGCTGCTTTGGTTGCTCTTTTCTTGATCTCTCCGGCGTTCTGCTCGTCATGGCACCGCTGAGGGGAGCCAAGCGGCGGAAGCACCAGCCCGAGAAGGACACGCCGACGGAGGCGCTGCCGATGGCGCCGCCCGTGGCCGGCGATTGGTGGGGCACCTTCTCCCACAGGCTTGCAGCAGGTATCCATCCTCCTCCGCCGCCTCTGACCACCGTGCGCTCTTCGTACCTAGCCGCCTTTTTCTAGGTTCTTGGTCGCTGCAACCTCGCGGCCGCGTGGTCTTGATCCCCGGTAATGCTTGCGAACCTGTCGCGTGTTGGATTGTTCCTGCGACGGATTCCGTGGTGCTAGATTAGGGGAGCCTTCTCTGAATTTGCACTGCGTGTATGGCCGGTCGTCCGGCGCGTTGCTTAATCTGCTGTCATCGTGCTGCTTAATCCGGGCGGTTAGTGTAATGAATCTGCTATTGTTGGAGCTGCGGGGCATCAGACTCGTGCGCTGTTGTAGAGGCAAGAACCATCAGGCAGGGTATTTTCTAGTCTGAGGCCACGGGTATTGACGAGGTGTGTTGGTTCGAGGGTCTGGATACCAACAGCTCGTGAATGCCACAGGCCTGATGATGTCAATGGAGCAGAGTGTATATGGGAGCAGAATTTGTTTTGCCATTTGAGGGTCGGCTGTCTCGTCGTGTCCACTCCAGATCTGTGGAGCTTGGGTGCAGTGGTGTTAAGACTTGTTAGTGTTATGGGTGGTGGAGATTTTCCCCTTTGTGCCAACCTAATCCAAGATCTCTTTCTTGGCTGTTGCCATTGAAGCTTCATCATCATCATCACATCAGGCCGGCAAAGGATGATGAAGCTTGGGCATTTTTTTTTTAGGTCAAGCTTGTGCACTTGCATTTCTGTTCCTAGATAGTTTCCCCATTTCCATAGCCAATTTTTGTTTGGTGTGCTACAGTGAAGGTTACCTGGCTGCGGTAATTATTACATCATATGATTCGGGTATTGCTGTTGTATTTTAGGTGGCCATACCTGACTGCAATTTTGAAATATGATTCCTGGCATTGTTGCCTCACGCCACATGATTACATGAATTGAGTGATACACTACTAGTTCAATTATCTTTAAAAAAATGCTGAGGTCGAGAAACTATGGCAACTGATATTAGGGGAAAAAATCAATCTGGAATTTGATATATTCAGGAACAGATAATGATATTGCTCGTCTCAGCTGTGCATTTTTCTGTAACGTTGATCCGAGGGACCATCCTATTCCTAGCTATATTTGAATTCATTCTATCTCTGTATAGTGTATGGTATAAATTACAGATGTCACTGAGTGTAGCCTCCTAAAAGATGTTTGCCTGAACCCACTCTGTAGATGGCTTTACTAACTCAGGGAGCTCTTGTAGTATCTTTTTTTTTTTCTCGAACACGCAGGAGAACTGCGCGTCTTTGTATTAAGAAGGAGAAAAAGCGAAGTACAAAAGGACCCAACAAACACCAGACTCACTCCCTAAAGCTCTTGTAGTATCTTTTGGTGAGATATATTGCAAAGTCATTTGAAAGAAATGGATTTTAGACTTTCGCTAGTGTTTTTCCTTACATTTTATTTTTTCCTGTGGGGAATCATCCTAACTGTTTGAATGAGTTAAATCACTAGGAAGCATCTTCGCTGACAGTAGGCTTATTGGTTCTTGCTATACATGGTGATAGTATTGCTCTAAGTCACCGCTAAAATGTTCGGCTAAATTACCTGTTCAAACCTCCAAAATATGACGGTGACCGAGGCATCTAGTTTTATTTGATCATAAATATGGTCCCATGAAGTGTTCAAGCATAATGGTTTTCATTTTTTCTCGAACAAAGCATAACAATTTTCTCCTACATATCTTTCTATTCATATGTCCATGTAATTGATGATTTTCTCCTAAACCTTGTATTAAGTTTTTTATGCAGCCACATGCATAGCTTTATTATCTTGCAGAAGCAGCATAACTCTACTGATAGAGTTGGGAAATGCATTCGTTTATTATCATACCTTCTCAATAGGCATACCTGCTGGATTCATGTGCCTGTCCCATATTGCTGGTGTACCTTTTTACCTTTTCATTTGCTGATTGTCTTCTAAAAATCTGTACCATTTTACCTTGACATTTGCTGATGTACTGTTTCTAGATATACCTGTTGGATTCGTGTTAATGTGTGCGATCGCATTCACTTTTAAGTTCTAATAACTCACTGTGCATCTAACATATGCTCTCTTTTTTTTTCTCCAAAATATGTGGAAATCATATCATTTATATTTGACACTTTTATTTCCTTCACACTTATGCTTGTACAATAAGTTTCGTTGTGATTCAGATAATGATATCTCTATCTATGATTTCATCTGATCCCTTTACAGGACAATTTTCCACAAAAGACTGCAAGGACTTCGAGTCAGTGTTTAAGATGTCAAGGAAGACCTTCGATTACCTTTGCTCTCTTGTTAAAGGGGACTTCACAAAAAAGGCACGAAGTTTCAGAAACTTCAGATTTGGGGACAAGAAGATTCTAGATGTGGAGGATCAAGTTGCCGTTGCTCTTCTTAGACTGACCACCGGCGAGTCACTTATGGGCATTGGATCATGCTTCGGGATGAACCACTCGGCCATATCACATATCACTTGGAAGTTCATTGAGTGCCTGGAGGAGCGCGCCACTGCTCATCTGAAGTGGCCTGGACCTGAGGAGATGGCAACCATCAAAGCAAAGTTTGAAAAGATCCAGGGCCTCCCCAACTGCTGTGGCGCCATAGACACGACACACATCCTCATGTGTTCTTCAAGTCAGCCTAATAGCAGTGTCTGGGTGGACGGTGAGAAGAAGAACAGCATGGTCCTGCAAGCCGTTGTCGATCCTGACTTGAGGTTCAGAGACGTCGTCAGTGGCTGGCCTGGGAGCTTGGATGACTCATGCATCCTGCGCACGTCAGGGTTCTACAAGCTCTGCCAGAAAGGCACGAGGCTGGATGGGCAAATGGAGCTTCCTGTAGAATCATCAGAGTCTATGGTCAGAGAGTACATCGTTGGTGATGCAGGCTACCCTCTCCTTCCTTGGCTAATGACTCCATACCAAGAGCGTCAGCTGTCTCTGGAGAAAGCAGAGTTCAACAAGCGGCACGCCGCGGCGAGAATGGTGGTGCAAGGTGCTCTGTCCAATCTGAAGAATAGGTGGCGCGTCCTCCAGGGAGAGCTGTGGAGGCCGGACAAACACAGGCTGCCCAGGATCATCTACGCGTGCTGCTTGCTCAGCAACATAATGATCGACCTTGGAGATGCCGAAAGGGATGGGATGCCTGCGTCGCAGAACCACGACGATGGCTACAAGCAGCAGGTCAGCAATGTAGTGGACGACGCAGGGGTCGCGCAGAGAGACCTGGTGTGCCGGTACGCCAGCAGACTCGGCGGCAGATTGATGGAGTGATATTCAGTTTCTGTTTTTTTTTTTCCTTCTCCCCAAATTGAAACAAGAGATGTCGATTGGCGATAAATTTGTAATGCGGAGTTTGGTTCTGTAGGATACAGGGACTAGCACCTAGCCTTATCATCTGAGCGAAAACATATCTGCCATACAAGACTGAAGTTTGCAAAATATCTGGGTTGCAACTTGATTGCGTTATGGCGAAGAGCAGTGAAACATAACACAAAGATCCACAAATTTACACGGCAAAACCTTCTTGAAATGATTTTGTCGACAAGGGAAGGCCATAAACTACGGATCATCAGCACACTCAATGATTCAAGAAGCATAGTTTCTTATTCGCAAACCACGGAGTGCTTCGTCTACGGAAGGAGATATATAACGAGTTTGATACTAGCTAATCCTTCTCGTCAGCAACTCAGCTCCAAGGATGCCGCGCCATTAGTTGAGAAGTGACCTCGCGATGTGATCTCGTGCTGTGGTTAGGAGCCCACTTAGTGTCTGCATGTAGGAGAATAAGTCACTTGGAGCGACATAGTAAGATGTGGTGGTAAGTTTAACCGGATTTCAGAGCTGTGCCATGCCTGCCCATCTCCTTCGACTTCATGGCCCAACACCTTCTCAGCAATCACTTTTGCATCTGTTTCCAGAACAATCCTGCACAGCCATTTGAGAACAATCAAATTCACTTTTTTTTTTTGACACAGAATAATCAAGTACACTCGACCAAATATCTAGTTCTATATCACAACTAATCAAAAAACTTTCAGCTTGACCATTAGCACGCATCATTGTAAATATAACTACATGCTGCACTGTTTATGATCTCAAGAGCTCAAGGCATAACAGTATACCACAACTCAATCGTTCTAGCACGAAATGCGAACAGTGAGCTAATCTTTTCTCTTACGACAGATAGCTACTTAACTGCAGCTATCCACACGAAGTCACCATTTTTGAAGAAGGTTACCAACAGATAAATGATGCAAATCAGGTAAGGTCGTTCCAACTTCCAAGGGAACACTGGAAAATAAAAACGTAACTAATACCCTCGAAGTAAGCATCATTCAGGTATCCTAGTTCGTATATACAGACGTGAATATTGTCAGATTTATAATGCTAGTTGTATCGTAGTGCTAACACAAGAAAAAGAGCAGTTGTCAATCCTATTCTTGAACCCAAAAAAACAAACAACAAAAACTGAATCTTTAACAGCTACTAGGCAGGCATTACCCTTCATCAATAACTTCATCCAGGCATAAGAAGATCAGATCCAGGTTTTGAAGTGCGATCCTTTTGTTTAACTTCTTGCTGGAATGAAATCATAGAGATAAATAGTTTAATAAGGGCAGATATCCGAATAACAATGAGCGAAACAAAACATAAGAAAGGACAAGTGTAATAATAAAAGAAATAGCAAAAACCTGGGAAGAACACAGGCAACAGCTTCAGAGAACCCCTCCAGAACAGATTCTAAAATGAGCTCATTCTCCTCCTCCCCTCCAGTTACGAAAAAACTTAGACCTTGGATGAACTTGTACACAACGATTTGACCATCAAACATCACTACCTCAGCTACAAATGGCAAAAGGAAAAGAAACTCTGGATGAATATAGATGGATAGCTTGAAACAAACAGACATCAATTAAAGAACAGCATAGTTGGTGGAACGTGTGTTCTTTCACTACTTATCCTGATCCCTAGGAAATGTCAGTAAAAATTACTGTATTATGGAGCACAACAGAGATAATGTCCATCTGAAAAAACACAACTACAAGAGATATCTAAAAGCAATTATACATCAACCACATGGCAGTCAATAAAATTCCAGGGGAGACCCTGTTTTGGAAAAAAAAAAATCAACCACATGGCAACATGCTGCATCTCAAAAGATCTGGAATGCACATAGATGAATCATATGATTCCTATATGTTGTTTTCCTCTAGTTTGGGTTCAGTATTCCTTTCTAGAGATGTACAACTTCCTCAAACTTTAAAGTCTGGTAATAAGATGTCTATCTGTCCATCTAAAAAGGAGTCACTAACATCCCTACAGAAATCAGCAAAGTGTCCCAGGAATGTAAACCAAAACATGACAAACTAAATTAACCAGCAACAGAGTATAAGAACCAAGATCATCCACTTTGCCGTGATACTTTCTTTGATAAGCTAATAAGCCTTATCAGGAAGAACTCCATTTTCCACAAGAGATAGTTCATTTGACAAAACATAAGATTGCTGTCACTTGTACAACACACAGACTGAACAAGGTACAAAATTTTCAGGGTTTGATGGCAAATCACCTTCCTTTTTAGAACCCGCTTTCAGGGTTTTCGTGAAGACCGCCTTCTCGAAAGCCAGCTTGGAGGAGAGAGAGGGCCATTCATCGCTGTAGTACTTCACGGCCACGCGCTTCCCTTCCGAGTCCAGCACAAAAATGTTCTTCACCGAAGGGCAGGACCCCTACACGAGCGGTCGACAAAATTCAGTAGTTTTAACAAGCAATGCAGGTACTCAAAGTAAACATAGCTAACTTAAAGGAAACGCCAATTACGAGAGAGAGAGATTACGAGAGAGAGAGAAAAAAAAAAGAGGGGAAGAGTGAAATGCTGGATTTTTACCACCCGTTCTTGCTCCTAAACCCTAATTAAACCGAAGAAACAGAGATAACAGCGGTTAAATTTTGCTTGAGAGGATGGTGCAGGCAGGGATTACCATCTTGGGATGGCGGATCAGCGAGGCCCAGACAGAGACGGGTTTGTTGATCGTGTCGCCAGTTGCTGCAGGAGCAGCAAACCCAGGCGAGAGACACAGAAAGAGAGCGACCGCGACGAAGAAGGGGAAAGGGTGGCGTCCGAAAGGTGGGTCCCGGAGGGTTTAACCTCTGGTTAAGGTCTGGTTAGTTTGGGCTCAAACGAACTGGGCCGTGTGCTCACCTTGTTGGCCCAAGTTACCTGCTGTCCAGCCGGCACGGCGGCGAAATTCGGCGGCGGCGGCGGATCATCCCGTGTTTCTGCAGTTCGGGATGTCGCCGTCGCAGAAACGTGTCCTGGAAACGCAACGATCATAGTACAGCGCAATGCAGCGGCAGCAAGCGCGGCCGCGTCACGCCTCATGGAGCGGAGTCATGGGCGTCGCTTCCCCAGGATTCTGGTGGAGCTGATCGGATGGCGGGTGCTGGTCTGCTCCCACTTAGCGACACCATGTAGCAAGATGCCATAGCTTAGAACGAATCTTTCTGAGAACTCTGACGACCTGAGTGTGTAGTATCATCGGCGATGTAATTCCGAGAAGTAAACATGTTTTAATATAAGACCTAGTCTGGGCTGGAAGGTTGTGACAGAGGAACATTCCCTCGTTTGACTCAGAGAGTACTCCCTCCGTCCCTAAATGTAATTCTTTTTTGATTTTCAGACATCACGTTTGACTGTTTGTCTTATTTAAATTTTTTACATAAATATTTAAAAAATTGTATTTTAATTAAAATATCTTCAATGATAAAACGAATTATAAAAAAAAAAAAAATTACGCAAAAAATTTGAATAAGACGAGCGGTCAAACATGATGTTTGAAAGTCAAAAAAGAACTACATTTAAGGACAAAGGGAGTACTAACAAAGGAAAACAGGCAGAAACTTGGAAATCTGGTTGCTACACGCCGCATTTAGGAGCCATCCTCTGCATTGCCGCATGTGTCTCACCACAATACTGTATGCAAGTAAATGAAAGGAACACTGAATATTCGCTTTGCGACCCAGTTGAGCCATCGTTTGACATGTATGAAAGCGTTTTTCTGACATTTTGCATGTTGATTCTGAAGTCCAGATCATCCTACGACATGTGTCATGCTTTCCTTTGCGTTCGTGACTACTTCCATGCACTTTGAGATCTCGTGTTTCTCTAGATCACGCCATCGGCGAACAGACGCTCTTTATTTTTCTCTGAACTACTAGAACCATTAGTACTTTAATCGCAGCTGTTTAACGCGAAGTCGTATGTTTCTAGAGCAAGTACGTACTTGAGTGACCTATTTCCTGAACCATTTAATTTGTGCGACATTATTCCTGAGAACAGCAGTTCAGATTACGATTTGACTTTTTTTTCACTGAACAAAAACTACAGGGTGCTGGCCTGCTACCAGCAGCAGCAGAGATTAAAAAAAAAACAAAAGCATGATTAGCTAGATTACTCTTATGAGTGGGGAATGTCGTAAACTTATCTAGAGCGATCAAGCGTCATGTACCCCATTTGTTGTGGTGGTGGGTGGGCCAGTAGTTTTTTTTTTTTTTTTTTGGGAAAGACGAGGTGATTGATTTTGTCTAGAGCATGGCAAATGATGTCGTGAATTAGGTACTGCATTTTGACGCTTGATGAAGAGTTTTTTACTTGGAGTTGAAACCACACTCTCCTCTTGGCTTGCACACAACATAATCTGACATCGACGGGATTATGGATTCTTCTACTGAAAAGTACAAGCGTGGAACTAGTTCATTTCTGACATTTAATACTGATAAAGGATGTTGGAAAGGATCACCTGCCAGCTTCAAAACATACCGATGAAAATATGGCCGACTTAAAAAAATAAGAATGTTGAAATTCCAATGGTTTTCCTGCCATCCATGCATGATGCAAGTCTGGTGAAGTGCCTACAGTCTTGCTACCTGCGGAATTTATTTTGGCTTCCGCTAAGAGAGTAGAGGGGGCAGAATAAATACCACGTACTTCCTCCGTTCTGAAATTCTTGTGACTGAACGTCAGGAAAAAAAAAAAGAGAGGGAGTGCTAGATATCACAAGACCTAGATGCGTTGGAGTTGGAATCGTTGTGTTATCGAAACACTCAACTGTGTTCTTTCGAAAAAAAATTTTGGAAATACTCAACTTTGACGACCTAAAATTGCCGTGTCATCTCTGACGGCATGGTTATGCCATAGAGATGCATGCCTCCGTGTAGATTGACTCGGCGAGTACTAGAAACTTGCAAGTCTATTCTTTCTGCCTTTTCGCGTTTAGGAGTCATAACCTATGATATGATAGACACACATGTCGTTGACTGTCTAGTAATTTGCTGTCACAACAATAATAGCTAGTGTAAAAGGCCACGGAAACTGAATGCTCCCTCAGCAATATTAGCAACCAGTTACACCATCGATTGACCCATCTGAAAAGATTTCTCTAACCTAAGTTCCAGGAGTTGTCCAGTTCAATTTCGATTTCCAAACTCAAAATCTTCCTATATATGGCACGTGATGTTGCTTCCATCTGCGCTCTTGACTTCCAGGGCAGGGACTATGCTCGTGTTCTACACTTGTACTGAAATTTCGCCATACTCAACAGGTGCTCTTTCAAACTGCTACTAGTACTAGTTCCTTCTTAAATAGCAGCTGCTTAAAGGGGAAAATATATCCAACTTTTCAGCAGTTATGACCAGTACATCATGCATCATGCTGATCGTAAATCAGCATGAAGTCGCATGTCTCCAGAGAAAATTAGAACGTACTTCAAGGGGCTAATTTTCTTAGACTTTTTGCCGCATGGTTCCATCAACTAGTAGTACAGGTAACGCAAGCAACCTACCGGACACCTGAGCCACTAACAGTTACAGAAGTCGCACCATTAAAATAGCGAGTGGACTTTTGCACTGATTGATCGTGCTGGCCTGATTATACTCCACTAACAGCGAAGAACTTATGCAAGCATGACCTAGCTAGCTAAGCCAGATAACCTCTGGAGCGCACGTCCTAAGTTAATCTGAAAAGACCAAGCATGAAGGTTTGGTGATGATGAATCGTGCGACGCTTATCGCTGCTGAGTCAATGAGTCCGGCCGAGTCCAAGATTTGGCTTGATTTTGGAGCATCATCGCACGCGTGATTCGTGATGTTTGTGTGGACAAATATGCAGGAATAGTGGTTGGTGTAGCAAGGGACGTTAGTGCACGCATGAGTCTTACAGATTAGGAGTCGTTTTGTACGAACAAAGTTTAGCTTTTTGGGATTCAGTATTCAAGACATTCCTGGTAGCTTGTGCTAACTAAATGAATTAGTTGAAATGGACATATTGATATGTATGCGTGCATCATGCTTAAGATGACCTGGAAAAGGTAGTTTCTTTTTTTGTTTCAATCTTTTGACCTTGAGGAAAACAAAATGGCTAAACCCTGCATGTGTGTTGAAACTTTTTTAAGTATGGCCAAGTTTTGGAAGAAATAATGCCAGGACGTACATGTGTAGAGTGCTATACGTAGACGCCTTTCCTGGTAGGTCGAATCATTTTCCAAAATCTCCTCTCAGATTAATTGGTCAAATCGATCCTTTTCCCGCCAAGACCGGTACTGCACTCCACCTAACGATGACAGCTGCAAGCAACGTCAGTATAGTTCGTGCCACTGCACAACCAAACTCGCACCTTAGATTCATTTTGCCGCGTGTTTATCTACGTGGCCAGGTTAGTTGGCGCGACTACGATTTGTTTCTCGACTAGAGTAGGTGCGTTACCTACTAATCTTCGCAGGTCCGAAAAATATTTTACCATGGTCTAGTTTTAGGCAACTGGTGTCTGCTAATTCTTAGAACGACGGCTAGCGCGCGTTGACATTTGACTCGGCAACACAGTGCAAACCTGTTTATTGGATGGCGGAAGCTGCTTGTTGCTCCTGCTGCCTGCAAGAGGCTGCTTTGCTGTTCCTCTTCGCATGTAGAATATGACCACGTTAAATTAATTATTCAAACTCAAACCCAAGGATATATGTGTGGATAGCCGGTTAGTAAGATTGATTAAAACGCGATCATTCCTTGTCAAACGAAGTTAGTTGGCGGAAGACTGCCGTTCCTGTCAGAATACCAAGTAACTCTGACTCGATGGTCGAAGCTGCTTGTTGCTCCTGCTGCCTGCAAAAGGCTGCTTTTGGTTGTTCCTCCGCATAATATGACCACGTTCAATTCATTGTTCAAACAAACACAAGGATATAGTACTTATATCAGTAAGGCTGCTTTGGTTAATTTTACTAGATTGATTAACGTGCGATCATGAACATTCCCTGTCCTGTCAAAGGAAGTTAGATGGCGGAAGACCGCCGTTCCTGTCAGTCAGAATACCAGTAACTCTGACTCGCATTGCAGTAGATTTTCGGATCAAATACTCCTGATCCTGGGGCGCGTTCGGCGTTTTAGAGGCTAAAATTTAGAGGAGTCTAAACAAAAAGAATTTTGTCTTAAATAAACTTTAATTACAAAACTAACTGCATAACCCCCCTCTAAATCGCGAGACGAATTTAATGAGGGTAGTTAAGCCGCGATTAGATGATATTTACTGTAGCATTACTGTAACATCACTGTACCAAAACATAGATTAATTAGGCTCATTAGATTCGTCTCGTAAAGATGTACCCATCTGTAAAAAGGTTTTGTCATTAGACTTTATTTAATACTCCTAAATAATAAGATTCTCTTTAGAGCTAAAGTTTAGAGGCTCTAAACTTTTACGCCGAACGCGCTCGAGCCCCCACACAATCGTGCAGAAAAATCCGTAACTGATAGTCGCACACTGACGAAGGCCTCTAGCCCGTACGCGTTCTAGAGGATTGAACTGCCCCGGCCCCGTCGACTCAATAAATGGACCTCGTGTGAAAGCCGTGGCCTCTGGAGCACGAACGCCGTGCAGAAGTAAAACATGGCGAACGAACCCAAGTCGCGTGCGCCACCCACGTAACGCTCGTTCACGCACGCACGTCGCCCGCGCTCGGGCGCAGGCAGCAGCTCGCGGTCTGCTTGCACGCAGCCTCTCTAGAAGAGCAGGTAGCTGCAGCAGTACGACCGGGGCAGCCAGCCAGAGCTTAAAACGACGAGACACACATGTTGACTAACCATCACGAGGAGTAGTACTAGTAACTCGTGATCCGGTGGTCAAGGTACTGCGCTGCGGAAAAGTACTCACATCCACGTCTGGAAACAGACCCAAAACGGAGATCCAGTCGTTTCAGCCGATAGAAAAAACACCATCACCAGGTGGGCACACTACTACTAGTCTGTCTAGCTAGCAGTCGTGCTCCCATTTCTCACGTCGCCATATTACGTGCTGGGCGGGCGGTCTGAAACGAGCTGGCACCAATTCTCTGACGCGCTATATATACTCAAGCAACGGCGCCCTATCCCTCCCACAGTTCCGCACGTTAGTTCGTGGCCGCCTGCGCGTGTTTCAGCAGCAGCCTAGCAAGCTAGCTACTAATCTACAAGAGCCATGAGCAAGAGGGACAGGCCGGCGGCGTGGGAGGCCGAGGCGGAGTCGACGGCGCGCGTGCTCATGCTCCTCGCGCAGGCGCAGCAGCGAGAGCTCCTGCACCTTCGGCAGCAGCACGGCGCGGCGGTGGCGGCGTTCCCCGCGGGCCAGCTGATGCCGTCGTCGCGCGGGCGCGTGTTCGAGTGCAAGACGTGCAGCCGGCAGTTCCCGACGTTCCAGGCGCTGGGCGGCCACCGCGCCAGCCACAAGCGCCCCAGGCTGCTCCACCCGAGCCCTGCAGGCGCCGATCACGCCGCCGACCTCTGCCTCGGGCGCCAGCCGCATCTGCTTCCGCCACCACCACCTCCTCCTCAGCAGCAGCAGCCGGCCAAGCCGAGGGTGCACGAGTGCCCCGTCTGCGGGCTCGAGTTCGCCATCGGGCAGGCGCTCGGCGGCCACATGCGCCGGCACCGCGCCGAGGCCGGTGAGGCTCCTATGCCCACGGCGGCCAATAAGCTGCTGATGACTCCGGCGTCCGAGAAGGCCTGCGACGTCGCCGGCGGTATCTGCCTCGACCTCAACCTCACGCCATCGGAGAACTGCGCCAAGTGCAGGAACGTGATGGTGCTGGGCGCGGCCGCCGGACAGGGTGTACATAAGGCGCTCGCCATGTTAGATTGCTCGCTCTAGTTAACTAACTAAGAGCCTTGATTCCTTAGGCTGCACATAGTCTCTCTTCTTTCATGGATGTCGTTGGTTAATTTCTTTGTTTCTGCCCCCATCTTGACATAATGCTGTTCCATTGTTGTCTTTTTGGGGAACCCACCCACCTTAATTCTTTCACAAAGACACATGTTAGATTTTGTAGTCTTCTGTAATTCTGGATCAATTCTACCATGCACGGCGTTGTCTCGTATTGTCTTCATAGGCTAGTTTGAACTTTGAAGGAACTATAGAAATCAACTCTTGTATTTCCTTGTTGGTGTAAATAGTAATAAACCATAAGCATTTTCCTTTGACCAAGCAAAGATATGTGCATAAAGATGTCAGTATTGGTCAAGAAGCTTAACATTTTCCTAATTGCCCGAAGACACCCGCCCGTCTTTTCAAGCTTTATTTTCTCATATTCTAACAAAAATTTAGTATTTCTCTTAACCGGGCAGGGGCAGAGCTTAATATTTTCTCATGTTTAAACTCAAACGAATATTAACATATCTTTTACACGTTCCTTTTGATTCATCAATTGTCCAGATCATCTGTTTACTATTTATACATAAATTGTACCTGGAAATTGTACATAAACATAGTCATTGCACAATGCGCAGCTAACAATCGTGAGAACATGTCAAAGTCAAAAGGTTTTATCTTGTCCACGCATCAACCAGTAGCAGTACTAGCTTGTTAACCTAGTGTAGTCAATCATGTGCAGTTAGGATATTTGAGGTTTAATATTTGGAAATATGTAGAAATTTTGTTGTCAATCTTCAATTCACCAAGACACTATTAGTGACTCTGACATATTATTACCTGATTGATTGATAACCTGGAAAAAGGTCAATCATTTGAATTTGATTATACGATTGTCATATTATTGCTCTGCATGTGCTGATTGATTTCAGAAAAGAAAAGCATGCAGTAGCACCCAATAATTTAATTGCTAAATCAAAAGCAAGAATGGTTGATGCACAGAGGGGAACGTACACACACGTCATGATTACCTACTTAACATCGCTCCTATAATATCAAGCAAAAGTAAGAAAATCATAGTCAGTGTTTCGCGATAATGAAGACCAAACCAAGCATTCCTCATGAGCCGCAGCAGGCCAATGCCTGAGATGGTGAGGTCTCAGAGCCTGGGCCTGGCTTAATATTGACAACCGGATCCTACAGGCAATAAATATTGGTCAAAATCTTAATAGAGTAATTTCAAATGTAAATAAATACAAGCCTTTGTGTGATCATACCTCAGGCTTGGAATCAGTCTCAGAAAGTCTTTTCTTAATGTCTGGGCAATGGAGAAGAAAACTTGCTCCACGTTGAGGTTAGTCTTGGCACTCTGAAGGATAAAGCATGAAGTAAATAAGTTCATCGGATAGAATGACCAAACATCATACCATGATAACTTAGAGTCTCAAAAAACTGGATGCCATATTCATCAGCTAGTGCCTGCCCCTTTGCAGTGGGAACAGCCTGGTATACAATAATAATAAAAACAATAGGCGAAACAGTGAGTACTAAATGTGAAATTGACAACTGGTTGTCTATAGGGTAGATATGGGAGAAATTTAGGGGGAAAATAAAAGGATGGGTATGGACTCTAGAATCAGTACCCTTTTACTCTCGTCCATATCAGCCTTGTTCCCCACCAAAATTTTGTTCACGTTGTCAGAGGCATGCTGTTCAATGTTGCGGATCCAGTTCCGTATATCTGTATGTCAAATGAACAAGAATGTCAACAGATAAAGAAGCAAAGTTAACAAACTTGAAGATTTAATCAATATTCAAGGGCAATACTGTTGAAAGATGCTTCATCGGTGACATCATAAACTAGCAAGATGCCCATGGCTCCTCGGTAGTATTCTGACACAAGTAGAAACTCACTTGAGAGTAGGGCTTATCAATTTATCAAGTAGCTCCATAAAACTAGGCACCGGCACAGAATGAAACAAGCATGGCACCTGTGTTCATAGTCCTAAATCTCTCCTGACCAGCTGTATCCCAAATTTGCAATTTAATGCGCTTGCTATCTAATTCAATCGTGCGTATCTTAACGTCAATGCTGCGTGCAAGAAGGATTTTAGATCAAGTGGAGGAAATGCTACGGGTCCCTAAAGGATACTTGAAGCAGTAGAATACAAATGCAAAATGACTTATCAGAAAGCTGGGAACAGGGAGCTGTAGGATATGAATGCAAAATGACTTTCAGGAAACGTTGAGACATCAATAATCTTACCCAATTGTTGTAATGAAACTAGTAATAAAGGAATCATCGGAGAAACGCAGCAGGAGGCAACTCTTGCCAACACCTATGCATATAAAAAATAGAAAAAAAGGCAAAGGTTTCTAATGATCAATACAGAATAAAGAAAAACACCATGCAGATCAAGGACACAATGGATGCAGTGTATTTATAGTACTTCACCACAATGCAATGACCAACAAGTGTTTCATACACAGAGTCAGATGCTTATCATGTTCCAACGATCAAGTCAAATATATGAACCCAAATAATTTTTTATTGGTTGAGGAAGCCGTCTACTCAAGTATTCCATCTCCAGTTCCTTTTCCTAAGTCAATGTCATATTACAAGGGTCGTTGTAGCTCAAACATGGTGTTTCTGTCAACGATCATTGCGTGATCTTGAACATCATACAGTCACAAAGATATCATGAATGGAAAAAATCTCTAGGCACTTTGTTCACTGCATCTACACTAAGTTCATGTAATGAACTAATAAGTAAATTAAATTCTATCTGAACCTTTGAATTTGCACCGTATTTGACTCCTGCAGCTAGCACCCTTTTACAGCCACATTTACTTCAGGAATGCAGCTGACTAGATGAGATAATTTCGATATCTACATGCTTGAAAAATGCAACATAAGGTAGCCTCATATATCACAACTGATCTTCAAAGCATATGGACATTTATTCAACCATGGGATCGGGCAATTGGACTTGCAGTAGCAACCCTTCTTCAAGTCCAGGGTTCCTTCAGAAATGCAAGACAACTCTTAAATGCGGTAACGGGTGATAAAATACCAGGATCTCTGGTGATATATCGTAACCGCTAACTTCTCTTCTCAACATGTCATCACAGCGAAGTTGATGGTTATCTATTGAGTCAATCCCTAATTCAACATAAAGTAAGGAGCTTGACACGCTCACTTCACACTACTGGAGTAGCCAATAAATCACAGCTACCGAAACACATATGATCAATTAGTTAAACTACCTCCAACTCACAACGAACAAGTAACCAAGCCTCACACTGCCAATGATCCAATCAAAATCTTACAAATGCAACAGAGAATCTGCTAACAGCTAGCATAGCATTCACGTAGGCTCATGCTCCGCGGGCCAACAAAGAACAGAAAAGCAGTAAATCAAAGCAACGACAGAATCAGGTGTCGCCACCCCACAACAAACTCCCTTACCGCTGTCGCCGATGAGCCGCAGCTTGATCAGGTAGTCGTAGTCGGCGCGAGCTCTCGCCGGTGTAGTCCCAGCCATCGCTCTTCCCTCCAACCACCTCAACCTTCGCAGGCGACGCGCACGCGCTGGCGTAGAACAGGCAGGGAGAGGAAGCACAAGATCACGAAGCATCGAAGCAGTGGAATTTGGAACGGGCGGGAACCGCCGGATTCTTTACCAGCCGATTCGGGGAATCAATTCGATTTGATTCGAGGAGAACAGGATGACGAGGGGTGGATCTGAGGTAATCGTAGAACGGGTGGGGTATTTTGGTCAAATTTTGCGTTATTTTGGTGAACCTTGCCGTGATTGCCTTTCGGGGCCGCTTTCGTCGGGCAATTTTTTTTGGGCTTCATGTACTTGGGCTCATGGGTTGGGCTTGCAATGTCGAGTAACGTAAGGATTTCCTATACATAGATCGTCCGATGGGAGGAAACCTGTAGATCACTTTGAGATTAGTGCAGAGAAGGAATCCTACGGCGTGGGCATGCTGCGGGCTGCTGCGGGAGCTCAGCTGAGCTGGACACGTGACGCGTTTTTACTGGTGCGGGTTGGGTGAGTTTGATTTCAAAACTTTAAACGTGTTTTTCTCCCAAACCGTAAGTCCGTTTTTGAATCCGTTTGAACCATCGTGTTGCTTAGAATTAATGCTACAAAATGAGATCCAATATAAATATTTTTTGAAATTCAAAATTTTCATCAACATTTTGAATATACGGTGTCAACATTTTGTTTCTACAATGTCAACATTTTTTTGTTACTGGATCAACATTTTTTAAAAGAATGTTGACTTCGTATTCTAAAATTGTTGAAATAGGTTTAAAAAATGTTGACTCTTGTGTTTCAAAATGTTGACGATTAAATTGGGCCGGTCTGTTTAGATTTGTTAGGCTATTGGGCCGATCTATAGGTTACTAACCTTAGATTGATCTGCATATAGGAGGCCCCAGTAACGTAATGTGACAATTCGGATTAATTCCCTCAAAAAAAAATTGCTCAAGAAATGGCAAGATATTTTCCTTACAATCCAGCATATTTCCATCGAAATACAGGTTGCAATGTTGCGCGAGCTAGCCTCAGGAGTGCGTGTCGAGTTTACGCCGACTCACGATGTCAAACAACATGACAGGACAGTGATATTATAAGGTGCTTCGCTCCAAAGTCAAATTTACAAAATTTGGGTCATTCTTCCTGTTCATGCCACATTTTATTCTTCCTGGCAAAAGCTGACAAGGAAACTATCAACTAAGCCGGTTCATCTTGTATAAGAACAGCTACGCCTATATTGCCAGACGATAAACTAGGCAGAAGTAAACTTGTTCTACTCCACATGATCACAACCAACCAGCTTTCCAGCCCATGCTTCGTCAAGGCCACTCCAATTCTACATCCAGAGAAAGGCACGCAAAAAGCATGGAATATACTATGAATACTCCAAAGCATTACAAAGCAAGGAACAGGAAAAAGGAGAAGTTTACATGTGCGCAAAGAATATGCTAAGGAAGATACCACATGCAGGTCTGCTAAAAGGTAGTCACCACCTAAGCCTCCACTCGCTGGAAGAAGCTTGAAGCTCTCTATATGCATCCCAATCCAACATCTTCCATGGAGGACCCGTCACAAGGTCCCTCTCTAGTCTCTACCCCCTAACATTGGCCCGATGCTGCTGCCATGTTGCTCATGATGTGTTCTTCTTCGGCTTCACCGGCGGAGGACGGCGACGACTGGCAATAGGCAGCGGGTGTTCGGTCATGTAGGGCAACTATACATCTTTGGCAGGTCTTCCTCAATGGGAAGATGGTTATGGTTATGGGGTGTGTCCTCGGGGCTCCCATGATAGAAATGCAAGATCATGTATGGGTCATCTTTATCATAGTAATAATCACGTATTTTAGTTATTTATGGTTGTGGGGGCTGCTATGTACTTTGCTTGGAGACTTGTATTGCGCAGATTACCAATTTACCATAGCCGTTTGGTGCCGTTTCATAGCTCTTTTTGTTAATTTTCATCTGAAACATCTGTTGTACGTGCTCTACAAAACGTAGACCACCGAGTTTACAGAACGTTTCACAAAAAAAAAAAAAAAAAGAAAGAAAAAAAAGAAGAAGAAGTTAACGCTGGATCATCCATGAATATTAGCATCACTATTACATATTCAGATTTCCACGGCCATTGGAATCACACAAAGAAATCCTAAAAGTTGAAATACAAACATTGTGCTCAACAGATTTTGGTACCAAAGCTTTTTTGGTTCACAAAATCCAGCTGCCCAACCATATAAATGCAGACACGTTCTCACTACAAACTCTAACAAGTGAACTGTTAACCAAAGGCACACGTATCGTGAAGCCAAAACAGAAAAACAAACATGCTGATTCTTCATAAGTTCATGTCTCCAGCTATCCAGGCAAAACATTAGTCAGAACACTGAATCATCCAGGTATTTTCACATCACTGAAAACAATAGACTTCCATGGATGATCATACACACAGGAATTATCAGAAACCAGACAACAAATTTTATACTACTAAACAGCACCACATCATCAAAGCTTTAAATTCCATAGAATCCAGCTGCCCCAACTATACAAGTTGTGCAGATACTTTGTCACAGTTTGGAGATCTAACAAGAACCATTAACAAAGCCTCACATGTCATAAAGCCAAAGCGAAAAAAAAATGATAATTCCTCATAAGTTCATGCCTCCAGCTATCCAGACAAAAAACTGATGCTACTTGCAAAGAGCCCATCTTAGTAGAAGAAGCCAAGGACCTTGCCACCGACGTTCTTCCGCCTGGCCTCCTCATGGTCCATGATCCCAGCAGATGTTGTCAGCACAATGTAACCAAACTGCAAGTCATGTGAGGTTGATCACTTTACCACCTCGAATGAAAGATTGCACAAACTAGCACAGTACATGACGGATGTAATTCATAACGTCACTCAACAGACCTGACGAGATGGAAGCAGCCTGGCGGTCCATCCCTCAATCTCCTTCACTCCCACGTCAAAGCGAGGACTGATGACACCACACTTGTTCAGCCTGCCATTCAGTTCAACCACAATTTTTCCTGCCCTGTGATCATCGACGTACTCAAACTCACCGATGTAGCCTACATAAGAACAATTAGAAGGCATCCTACAAGAGATCCAGGTAACAACAGGATGTGCAACTGGTAACTAACCATGCTTCTGCATCACCATAAGAAACTTGATGATGACCTTTGATGATGGCCTGATCATGACCTGACGCTTCCCTCTCTTCTCAGCATTGTACATGCTCTTCAGAGCATCGTTAAGAACACTGACCCTCACCATAGTGACCTTACCAGCAGAAAATAACAGCTCATCAAAATTGTACAGACAGTCTTGGGCTGAAACCACTCGGAATAAGAATAATGAACCAAAGTTTCAAAATAGATAGACTACAATTATAATTCCAGCTAAACTATTTTATAACCGAGTGGTACTGTAAGCTACAACTGATACTGAAGAAATATGAAATGAGACAGTCAAAACTCAGAACACATACATTGACCAATATAGTAGCAGACGAATCGTGCTAATTAATACCCACACAGAAGCACCTATTCATCTATCTTTAGTTAATACAGAGGTACCCAAACAAACACCTTGAAAGAGAATGGAACATAAAGGTCACAGCAACCGAGGCTAGTAATTCATATATTCCGCTATGTATCATCCTCAAGCAAACGACCACATTACATGTAAAAAAATCCAATTTTATTGTTCTCATCCTAGAATACAGACAGGATTAACTGGATACAAACAGAAGCATATCAGCAAAGTGATCATCCATGGAAATAGACGGTAGCTACAAGTTACAAGGTGAATGTATTCCCTTTGAAGCAGAAACATTGAAACTGAAGTATGAACATAGATGACCTCAAGAGCATAGTACTGATCCCAAGTTTTTACGCAAGACTAGCATCAAACACGTACATACGGGGACTGCCATTTCCACTGTAGCATGTTTCCTCTCTTCAAAGCATTCATCCTACAAACTACAGGAACACAGATCCAGCGACTGATCTCCCCTTCATCAACTAAATCGCCCTTCATTCCCATTCCCCCTGCTCTAAATGAAACGATCCGCAGCGCCGCTCCCCGACAACCCCAGACACCACAGAGACAACAAGATGCAGGACATAGTGGCGCAAGCAGGCGCAGGGATCACAATTAGCCATTTTACAGAACTCCGCGGCAGCAACAACGGAAACAGGAGAGGTCGCGGTCTACAGGATTGGAGGACACCTACCTCTTAGGAGCTCTGGCCGTGACGGCGGCGGCGCAGCGAGAGGCGAGGTCGCGAGGAGGACGAAGCGGCGCGCTAGGGTTCCGCGAGGGGTTTGAGCTCTTATAACAGGATCCGCATACTGCGGCTGTGCAGTTGGATATTGATCAACGGTGAGGATTTGCCCTGAATGAACGAGGATCATAAGTTCCGGCCCATTGTTAATGTTGCCTCGAAATCTGAGGCCCAAAGACTAAAGAACCACCTCTATGGCCCTTCCTTAGTCTGTCGTTCAAATTGGTTCTCGGACTTCCATTGGAGCACAAGTAACTGAATCACTCTTGGTGGAGCTTGCTTCCAGCCCATGAAGCCTAGATTCGCTTCCAGGCTACTAACTGGGCTTTTTCTGGCCCATTATTAATCTTCCACGCGGCTCTCGTCTTCATCCGCACATCCGCTCACCCTCCGACTCCGAGCAGCTCGAAACAAGAAAAAGTTCACGTTCACCGGGCTCCGTCTCGGTCTAGCCGTGGTTCCAGACCGTGCACGCGTTGGGGAAGGACTGGAGGTGAAATTTTACGTTTGTGTAATTGTTTTCGAATCTTAGGGGTGGACAATGACAACTGACAACACAAGACTGAACTGTGGCATTTGGTACAACGATGAGGTCGAAACCATACGTTGCTAAAAGGTATCTTGCCATTCGATTATTCGAATGTTCAGGTTCAGAAACTCGTAGTAACAAAACAATGACAGGTTCAGAACTGATCAAATGCTCTTCGTTGCGGTGCGGTCTGTTCAAATGCTCTTTGTTCGTCAAGAACTCTACTCCATGTCGTTCTTTTTCCGACTTGGCACCTGGCAGCAAGGTCATGGAGATGCACACGAGCGGTGGGACACCAATAATATGTACAGGCGTGGGGCTTATCATGGCCCGGTGGATGGAGCCATGTGAGCAGCCCATGTGAGGCTGGACACGACACGAGGGCCGGGATTTTGGAATCTACTAACATGCACGGGCGCCCTCTTTACCCTGCCCTTTTCATTTCTTTTCATTTCATTTCTGGCCGCATGAGCACCCAGCTTGATCAGGCTGTAGCGCCTACAAAACAATGCGAAAAAGATTCCATTGCGATAGAGATGAATACGGGGCGCAAATCCGGAAAATGTATTTTTGGATTGTGTACATATTGAATCAAATAATTGCTGATTTGCTGGTACTGAAAGTCTGAAAACAAACGATATATCAAGCATAAAACCGTTAGCGAGGAGCTCGATCCATCCGTACTCTCACATTTCTAAATCGGTGATTGCTCCTTTATGATTGATCTCGTTAGTGGATTCCTTCATAAGTTTGCACGTGGAGTCTCATTTAACAACGCCATAATGGTTCGTGAGTGAGGCAGTAACCCAATAAACTTGGCGAGCTCGGTCCTAAGATTCCCGTACATACGATTCACGAAAATTACTTGTTTAGCTTGAAGGAAGCTTCCTGGAGACATCGTAAGCTCACAGAAAATGAGCAAGAATTCATAAGCATCGCAACCGCCAGGCAGGTCAACAGACAACTCGTGCCAAGTTGATCCTGAGTTGCAAGGCCAAGTTGATCTCATTTGGCAGGAATGCAGAGATGGCACGCCTAGGTAGATCGTGATGAGGCGCCAGACGAGCGCCAATTCAGCACGATCGCCATTTTATCGGGCGATCCAAGAGGACGTCGAGTATAGTTTTTTACGACAGATCGCAGCACTGACGAAATGCAGCGGAGCCATGCAGACGCACGTCTGCACATGGCGCGTTCACAAGTCAGCGCCCTTGGGAAGCAGAAACTGTCAGCATGTCAGAACTGTGTGAACGTACAAGTTTTTGTACAATTTTGTACTGGTAATAGTGGCGTTGAGCTGATCCTGGAAAAAAAAAACTGTTATTTTTCAGTACAATGGCGTCCCCGAGCATGCGTTGGGCAGGCTATATATACCGGCGTCTTCTTCCTTTGTTCAGTTCATAAGTTAGCTCAAGCAATCCTCCCTCTGCCTATAGTGAAAACAGCTGCGCGGGGCGAAGCCTTGTATAGCAAATCTTGAAGATGTCGCAGAGGCAGGGCAGGCACCAGCGGAGGGCCTCGCAGAGCGTGTTCGTTCTGCCGGAGAACTTCGCCCTGGAGGACGTTCCGGCGGCCGTGGCCGAGGGCGGCGCGGAGCAGCGGAAGCCCGCGGACGCCTCCGAGCAGGCGGCGAGGCAGGCGGGGCGCCACCGGCGGGCCATGTCCATGGCCGTGGCGTCCCGGGACCTGGAGATGATCTCCGAGGACATCGGAAGCTACAAGTACGGTGCGTAGATCGCGGTGCGCATGTAGCGCCATTGCGTTGGCGAATGCTTAATTAGCAGCTGGTACGTGTGTTCCTCCGGTGGCCGTTAGGTGCAGAAGCGGTGGTGTTCTCTATCCTGCAGTCTGGTGTCATGTCCTGTACTCCTGTCCCTGTTTTCGTTCTGTATCGATGCTTCTTCTTCCTCTATAATTTTGTTGTACTCGCCTTCTTGATAATCAACTAGAAGTAAATAAAAAAAATCAGCTTCAGCTTCAGAGTTGCGAAAGCACAACGAGCACACAACCTGTCGACCCAGCCTGCGAGCAGCCGCTTGAAAAGCGTGCTCTGGTGCCATGGCGTCTGCCAGGGACGGTCTCTCTCGAGGCGCTCGAAGTCTCCGAGAACTCGTGCCGGCCTGGCATGGGCACTTTGGCAGTGTGCGGGCGTAACCGTAGGCCGTAGCATACGCATCCACGTATCGCGGGAGTCCGGGACAGGGGCAGTCCGCGGCTGCGCGCAGGCGCCGGCAACGAAGGACGAGGTCCAGTTGCGCATTCCGCACGCAGACGCGGCGCGACCTCCCGCCTCCGCGCGCCGTGTTGTACGGGCTCGGGGCGTTCGGCTTCGAATCCGCGGAAGTTCGGTTCGCCCACGTCCCGGCGCGCCTCCGCATCTCGGCTCCGATTCGCAGGCGCACGTTCGAGTCTGTCAACTTCAGAGAGACAGGAGAACGTTTTCACGCGGGCTGGACGAACCAGAAGCAGCAGAACCGGTGGTCGCATGCTCGAGCAGGCGCCCGCGCCCGTGCCGTGTGTTGCTATCCCCCACCACGCGCCGGTGGCACAAATTCCCTTGTCGACGCGCAAGGCGGCGGCAACGAGGCTGCCCGGCTCAGCTCAGCACGCGCCTCGCGTTCTGACCGTTTTGAACCGTCGCGGCCAAACGCGCGGGAGTCGTAGGAAGAAACGCGCCGGCTGGAAGTCGTAGGAAGAAATGCGCGTTTCCGTTCGTCCTCGTCCGCCGTAAACCGGTGTACGGCGGCACAGCCGTACGTGCACATGGCACGATCGGTACGTACAGTCTTGGCACGTACTCATGAACATGGCTTGTCTTTCGCAAACGGGCGAACCAGCTGGTGCTCCTGGACGACAGCAACTTTACGGATACGGCTGTGATCCATCATTCCATCTTTGCTTAAGCCACTGCGGCTCTTCACTTCTCGGCCTCTCCGGTGAATCACCGTCGCGTTTTGCAGATCCGTGTGCGATGGAGCATGATAGTGTAATAATCTCGTTGCCACTGGATGCGGCGTCGCAGGCACGAGGCATCACTGTCGATTCGCGCTGGTGGTGAAGTTCGGTTCGCGCCTTTTTAGCTTCTGCCTTCTACTAGCAGCATAATAAACAGCTCCGATTCCGTCTCAAAAAAAAAACAAAAAAAAAACAGCTCCGATTCTGGCCGGCCTAATTCGGCGTCCTTTCGGGAAAGGAGAGAACGCTGGTTCCGCGACGCATTGATGCGCGGCACCGTGTATCAGGCAAGTTTCGACGTCGTCAGATGCCAACCGCATCATGTTGCTGCCTGCCCGTCTCGTGCTGCGTTTGGTTTCGACGACGTGCTCTCTACCGGCATGAGAATTTGGCAGCTTTGCTCTCTCCGTGCCAAACTTCGCACACATGCAGCAATTTTTTCTTGTTGCTTAGCGCTATCTGCACGTAACATGATTTACAGGGCGGGGGCGGTCGGCACAGTTTGTCTCCGCCACCAAAACGGAACAGTCAAACTGTTTTCGAGTGGGAATGATCGATTCTTCATTTGGGAGCAGGGAAGTAGGTGAATATCATGTCTTACTGTTTCTCAACGACCAGAAGTAGCCACTCACCAACCAATTAGCCTGAATTCTACTCCTACTACTCCGTCCCCAACGTCGTAAAATACAGACACATAAACACACATCAAAATACAACGAGTTTCCAAGGAAAGACAAACCCACATTTGCTTCAATGAGAGCATCTATTGATATGTGCGAGCTATCCAGCGCATGACCCGACGACATCTATCTGTGAGGAATGCGGAACCGGAAGAAGATGATGAATATAGAAGCGGCAAATTGGAAACATGCCCAACGAAGCAGGTGCAGAGGTACGGCTGGACGTTCAAAACCGTTTCCCCCCAACTGCGGAGGACAGGTCGCGCGTGAATTTTGACCGGAATTCGAAAGATACCTTTTGCAAAAACGTCCAAAAGTATGGCTCTCAATTTACACATTCTCAGTGAGAACGCGGTTACAGATAATAACCGAGCGAATACCGGGTAAGGTGAGGGGTGGATACGTAAGAGCTCTAACCAGAGTTAGTATTATCGCCTCTCCCGCGGCGCCCAGACCGAACCAGGGTTCCTCGGACGGAACGCGAAGGCGCAACCGGACCACCACCACCACCACCTCCTCGAGCTTCCCCTTCCCTTCTTCCTCCCTCTCCTGCTACAACGGCCGCTTCGTTGCCTCCTCCAGTTCTCCCCAAATTGAGCTCCGATTCTGCGGTTCCTCCCGAATCGCGCATCAATTCCGCCTCCAAATTGCCCCGCGGAACTGGCACCGCCGATGGCGTAACCAGTTAGGGTTCCGGAGCCGGCAATGGAGGCGCAGTGGCTCGCCGAGTACCCGCACCAGGGCGCGGACAAGCGGCCGCGCAAGCGGGCCCGGCTCGCATGGGATGTCGCGCCGACGCTCTTCCAGCCTCCCAAGGTATCGTGCTCCTGCTGTCTGCCGTTTCGATCCGCTCCGGGGCTTGGGTTCGGTGATATTTTTGGCTAGATCTAGTCGCGTTGTCGATAGATTTAGAGCCGATGGTTTTGATCAGGCCTAGAGCTCGGGAATTTGGGGATCCCTGATGCTGTTGTAGCCGATCATGGGGGCGATTTGGCGAACTAGGGTGATACTGCGATAACGGCTCGCTGGTGATAAGAGCCCAATTTGTGCTCGATGACCTGTCCGTGCCTTTGTGGCGCCCAATTTGTTGAACCTGGTAACACAATTTGTAGTTTAGTGGATGATGATCATTTTGGCGGGAATATGTAAGCCTGGTAACACACTTTGTAATGATTTGGCTATTGCAGAAATGGATATCAAATTTGGAGAAATTAATTATTTAATATTCCATCAACTGTTAACCTTGGCAGGAATTATTTATTATTCCATCAACTGTTAACCTTAGCAGGAATATTTATGCATGACTTTGTATGCATGCTTCCGATTTTCTTTGTTCATGGTCAATAAGAATTTTCTCATAGCTTTGTATTTTTTTGTAGGCTATTCCGATGCTATATTGTGGGCAGGAGCTAATTAATGGTAATTTTGCGCCTGCGTTTCTGCCGCCGCCACCAATTTTTTACTCTGGACCTCCGCGGAACCTTTCGCCTCCCTGGAGACCAGATGACAAGGATGGGCACTATGTATTCGCAGTTGGAGAGAACCTTACACCCAGATGTATGCTTCTGCAGCTCGATCATATTTTGTTACTTCTCTGACTCTCATGTGGCTTCTTTAGGTGATTCTTTGTTGAACAAGAGTTGCAATGTTGGTCGCTGGGTTTTCATCTGTTACTCTGGATTTTTATAAATGGTTTTGTGCTTCGACTTTTTGGTGTATTCTTGGCTCCAAACAAAATTGATAATGTTTATGTGCCATGCCCTCCTGATGTCTGTTGATTGTGCTGTTGCCTTTATTTCACATGTCTCCTGGCCAGCTTTATATTTTTGGTCTGTTGGCTATGCTTATTGTATTTGTTCCATCCTTTGTCAGCATGTCTTTTGATACACAATTTTTTGTGCTAACTTTGTTTCCCTCCTATGGTCTTGCAGATAGGATACTCAGCAAGATGGGTGAAGGTTAGTGTGCTTCATCTGATCTATTATAATCTTTCTGTTCTGTAGTGATCTTGTTTGTAGTAAGCGTTTGATTTTCATTTGAATCGTCCAGGATGAGGATGCATGATCTTGTATGCTCTCAGTCACTGTGCTTTTGATGTGTACTGTATTTATCTTTTCAATTGGTGTTGTTAGGGACATTCGGACAAGTTTTGGAATGCTGGGACTTGGAAAACCAAGAAACCGTGGCTATCAAGATTGTCCGCTCCCTCCAAAAATACCGAGAGGCTGCTATGATAGAAATTGACGTGCTTCAGAGACTTGGGAAGCATGATTTTACTGGCAGCCGGTAAGAAATCTACATCCCTTGTTTCGCTTCTTGACCCTGTTTGTGAGTTGATGGATTTGCATCAATGGTTCTATGGCTGCAGTTGTGTGCAAATCCGGAATTGGTTTGACTATCGTAATCATATATGTATAGTAAGTACATATGCGTCAAGAAAGCTATATTTCAACTGCTTCTGATGTTTAGAGTGTGATATTGGATTGATGACCTTTTCAGGTATTTGAAAGGCTTGGACCAAGCTTGTACGATTTTCTGCGGAAGAATAGCTACCGTTCGTTTCCTATTGACCTTGTTCGGGAATTTGCCAGACAAATATTAGAGTCTGTTGCATGTGAGTACTCAATGTTGCATGTGATAATTTCTTTGATTTCCCCTTAGTTAATTACTAAGGTGACTAAATTAAATTGTTTGCATGGTGTTATCATGTTAATGTGCATATGCTAGTTCCAATGTAGTTAGCCATTGAAAGTTAATCCGATGTGCTTACCACTGCAGTTATGCATGACTTGAGACTTATTCACACGGACCTGAAGCCTGAGAACATTCTCCTTGTTTCGTCGGAGTCTATCAGGGTGCCTGATTACAAGGTATTACTGAACTCTTAAACTGTTTCCCTGCTTTTATATGAGATCATCCAAGCAAGGCTTTTGTATATGCTATGGTTATTATGTGGAGGGGACTCTTGATTACTTGCTATTTGTATTCATGTCAATATATTTTTTGGTCTAAAGTTTCCATTTTGATTGGCAATGAAGGTTTCTGTACGGCCACCCAAGGATGGTTCATTCTTCAAGAACCTTCCAAAATCTAGTGCTATCAAGCTGATTGATTTTGGAAGCACGACATTTGAGCATCAAGACCACAATTACGTGGTGTCGACAAGACATTACCGCGCCCCGGAAGTTATCCTTGGTATAAGCGGCACTTTTTACTATTATCTCTCTCTGACAATATATTTATTCACTTCATTTTACTTTATGGCACCAGTACTTTGTTAAGTGTTTTGATCATTGCTATTTTCCTTCTTTAGGTCTCGGGTGGAACTATCCATGTGATCTGTGGAGTGTAGGTTGCATTTTAGTTGAGCTCTGTTCGGTTAGTTTACTGTATCCACCTCTTTGTATTGGAGAACTTTGATTGATTTTGTCCATAGCCAGTGCTGCAGTCGAAACTTTTTGTTCCTCGTCTTGATTATGTTACTCTTGGTTCTCAGGGGGAAGCTCTCTTTCAAACACATGAAAATTTGGAGCATTTGGCTATGATGGAGAGGGTCCTAGGGCCACTTCCAAAGCATATGATTGTCAGAGCTGAGTACGTGTCGTTTGTTATTCTGCACATCCTGGATGAGCCAGTTGATGAGTTTCCTCTGAACTTCTATTCAGATCAACTGATTACTGACATGCATTGATTAATGCTGTTTCACAGTCGACGAGCTGAAAAGTACTTCAAGCGGGGATTAAGGTTGGACTGGCCAGAGGGGGCGGCCTCACGAGAAAGTATGAAGGCAGTCTGGAAACTGCCTCGCCTGCAGGTAATTTTCCCTCTGAGTTAGTATGTTATTCATAGGATCATGGCTTAGTTTCCTTTTTCTAACTGACATTGTATAAATGGATCTCTCTTGAAAAATTCTAATCATGAAACTTATGCAGAATCTTGTGATGCAACATGTTGATCATTCTGCTGGAGATCTTATAGATCTTCTTCAAGGGCTTCTTCGATATGATCCTAATGAGCGCCTTAAAGCTCGTGAAGCTCTTCGACACCCTTTCTTTACCAGATGCATCAGAAGATGTGGTTTCTGAGATTATAGTGAGATTGCAATGCTCAATGCTGTATTTCTTCGTTTTATGTGTAAGAATTACAAAAGAAAAAAAGTGAAGATGTTCTACGAAAAGTGAAATGTGGTAACTCACATTGTGTTCGATGATGTGAAAGGTAATTGTTGTATATATGCAGAGTTCCCCGACAGTTAATTCATTTTTACTGGGAGCTATCTTCAGTTGCTACAAATTTGTTTCTTTTGATTAGCACTAATTTTGCGAGACTCCTCAGTACTAGCAGGTAGCTTGCAGAAAACTCTGGCTTGCTTGGAAGACTGGTAGTACACAGCCGGTGATGAATGGTGAGGATTCTTGTCAACAGGTAAATCAATTTGCTTACATTTCAACTAAAAAAAAAAAATTGCTTACCATTTAGGAGTGATCTCCCCCCCCCCCCCCGCGCGCGCGCGCCCCTTCTCCCTCTATTTCTCACTGCAAGCTGGTATGATTTGTTCACCATGGCTCTGTAGCTGTTCTTTTTCCCATGTTGAAATGTGTGACTTGGTCCAGAAACAAATTCAAAGAACGCAACTTATTTTGCCTTGGCGCTTGATATTGACCTCCTATTTTGAAACGAGTCTGTATTTAGCTTTTGGTCTATTTTGAACTGTGCTTGTAGTCTGACAGTGTTCATGGAGATTTTTTTCGTAAACTATCAACATAAGGTTCTATCTCAAGATGCGCAACTCGAATAACTTCTTTCTGTAGCCAGATTAAAAATATTTGTTACCAGCTGATATTTCCACTTTTTCCCATAATGGAACAGAAAGAATTTCTCTTATGCTGTTTTGTTCTGATAGAGCTGTTACTGAAAAATAGTCTGCTTAAAGCCTGTGGCCATGTACCACAAGGGCTTTCTAACAGCTTGATTCTGAAATTAGACTGCATACAAATATTGCATCCGGCGTTTTGCCTGTTTCTATAGTGTGTAATGAAAGGGACTCATAGCTTTAAATCCTTTTCTTTTGGAAGACATTAGGCTATGATGTATAATCCTGTCTATTTTGTTCAAACGCTCACTTAAGGCTATTTGTTTGACGTCTCCCAACTATTGTGCCGTTGTTTTGTAGATAGTGTCATTCTATTTTAAAAATTTGTACCGGAGCAATAACAGGTATGGTATGGACAATTCGCTATGTTGATGAGAAGAAATGCACCCGTCACATGGAACATCCAAGCCACGATTTCTACCTTCCTCCATTTTTTTTTGCCACCTATGTGTGACTTGATAGTGACGTCACTGTTTACCTGCATGAGGTACCTCTCGCTTTCCTGACTCGACTTGTTAGACCCAAGGCAGCTAGGACCAAAACCGTTAGACCACGTGATTCACGAATCTTTTGTTTGTATTTCTGCCCCTAGCTTGGCTTATAGAAAGGAAATCACAAAATTCGTCATACCATAAGGTCAGTTGCTGCGTCGCAGATAATTTGACTTGAAGCTCCTGATGAGCTATGTATATTCTCCAGGCATGACGTGTGGTTGACTGAGCTGCGTGTGATTAGTGCAGTATCTCCTTTGATCGCGTTATGATAACATACAATTGCTTGTGCAATTCGTTTGAAATCGTATGTGTCTTAGTGACAAATAAACAATGGGAGGTGGGAAGGCGGGGTCTGGGTGGATTTGTGTTGCAGTCATAGACTTCTCTTAGTTCCATTGACGAAAGCGTCCATCACCATCACCCTCCCTTGACCGCCACCAAACGGCCATACTACCAATACTCCTTCGTCCTTTCCCTCTTTTTCCATGATTTTTTTTCCTGGTTCGCAGGGATTTTGTTTCAAGAATCTTCCTTTCCCATCGTCGTGGGGGATATCCTCTCAGTCTATGATATTCGCATCACCATGTCGTCCAGCACTCAGCTCCTTATGATCCTTCCGAAATCAAATCACCGTCGCTGTATCTGTCCACCAGCTGCCGACTAGCGGACACCGGGCAGGAAAGCATGGCAGGATCATTCCGCTAGCCATTCCACAGAGCAGCCATCTTATCCGTGCCCGACGGCTGCTGCTTGGCCGGCAACAAGGACAGACATCCACTTGGTCGAACGCGGACGGCGCACGGCGATGGGAGCGTCGCGCTCCGCACCCGTGGTACTCGCGCCGCGCCGAGAAACCTCGTCGGCTCGACCGGGATTCCTCGCAGCGGCCCGGACGGCCTGACCCCGCTTGTTCCTGCGGCGTCGACGTTTTCGACAGCGAGCGCCACACGGCCCCATCCATGGCCAACGTGTGGAGACACGAGACGGCGCTCAGGGAGGATGAGCACGGGGGCGGCTCGTCTTGGCAGTTTGGCACGTGAAAGCTACGGCGATCTAGACGCAGCGGGTCATTGTGGCCACGCGGTACGTCTTCCGTCAGGAAGTTGGCACGACCGGAACCTGATGCGAAGATACAATCACAGACCTTCCTGATTTTTTTATCAGGACTAACGAAGACTTATTTTCTCTTGAACAGGTAGTTCAGCCGAAACAAACCACTAGTTTACGGTCAGTGGCTGTTTGGTTGAAGTGAATCACATAGAACACATAGTTTTTCAGAATTTGGTATTCACTGATTACGAATTTGTTGACGAAAGTCGTTATTGATTATGAATTCGTCGGCGAAAGTTGTTGATCGGTAGCATCATTTGCATCCATCCAGCAGATACGCTTTCAAAGGAATTTTCTAATGACGAAGCATGCCTTTTAAACAAGGGTGTCTTTCCTAATTCAAGTTTCGTGTCTGCTTGCGGGCACGCGCAACCGCGAGATCCGAGTCCTTCAAATCATGCCCCTCCACCTGTGGACCACAGCTTGCAGCTCCCTACACCAAGTACACTAGATAGACGCAGTTCCTGACCCGAGGAAAACGGCGATCGCTTCTCCCGGTCTATGGGCTCGGCGTACTGAGCTCGACGGGAGTAGACCCCCACTTCGCCCGCCTCGCCTCCTTCCCTCTCTTTAATCACAAGACGGCGCACGCGGGGCTAATCAGCGCCGGTGCTTTGCTTCGCCGCCGTCTTTGCCAACTACCATTCCCCGGTCTCCCGCTGCGCTTGACGGTTGGAAGCAAGCGGCGGCGAGGCGCCGTTCTCTGCTTGTCCCTGGGGAATGGCCGCGGCGGCGACGGCAGCAGCCAGCGGCGGGGGAGAGGGGGAGGAGCTCCTCCTGCTCTCCGCCATGGAGTCCGGCAACGCGCCGCGCCCGCCGCTGCGGACGAGTCTTGGCGGCTCAACTTCGACGGCTTCCGCCCGCCGGAGGAGCACCAGGAGAGGCCGCAGCCCCACGCGCTCCACCACTGCCTCGGCGTCCTAGGTCCCTCTCTGTCCCTCTTCCCTCTCTGTCGATTGTATTGCTCATTCCCGGGAGCTTGTGTGTGTTTGACGGTAAATTTTGTGTGCTCGTTTATGTTC